>CAUYPO010014563.1:0-80036 GCA_963574435.1 Cheirogaleus major | reverse complement strand
AGGAGGCCGAGGCAGGCGGATCGCTCAAGGTCAGGAGTTCGAAACCAGCCTGAGTAAGAGTGAGACCCCTGTCTCTACTAAAAATAGAAACAAATTAATTGGCCAACTAAAAATATATAGAAAAAATTAGCCAGGCATGGTGGCGCATGCCTGTAGTCCCAGCTACTCAGGAGGCTGAGGCAGAAGGATTGCTTGAGCCCAGGAATTTGAGGTTGCTGTGAGCTAGGCTGATGCCACAGCACTCTAGCCTGGGCAAAAGAGTGAGACTCTGACTCAAAAAAAAAAAAAATTGTCCATTACAAAAATCCACTTCCAACGTATTGGGAAGTCTCAGGAAACTCATTAATTCAGCTTTTCATTTAACAAGTATCCTAGGCATCCCTGTTCCAGTCCTGAGAAGGGGCTATGCTGAGTGACTACAGAGACTGCCCAGCCCCATGCTCCAGATGTGGCCGGGACCTAAACAAGGCTAATTAATCCCAGAGAAGGAACAGCCCAAGATTGGTATAAGCCAGCCCTTAGGAGGGGAATGAGGAGAGTGGCGTGGAGGGAAGTCAAGGCAAGGCAAATGAGTAAGAGTTGGAAGAGAAGGGAATGATTCATGTTGGGTGAGAAATTGCCTCTGGTGAAAATGAATTAAGCTATGAGCTGTGAAAAGCAGAGTGAACAACAGAGCTTAACAAGAGCAGGAGCAGGAAGGGAGAAGAAGGGGGAGACTTTGGTTTGGATCCCCCTCTCCTCTCTGGGGTACAGCACACCTTGCCGCCCTGCCCTCAGCCTCCCCTGCACCGAGTCGTAAACTTTTTCCTGTGGCTGGGATTCCCTAAGGAACGCATCCAGAAGGAGAAGGTCACATATGTGAAGTGTTAATTGCAGTATCGTTTATGTTACCCCAAATTCAGAAACCCGCTAATTAGCCAATGGTTTAGGTCCAGAAATAATAATTACATGCTACGTAAGTCATTTCATTTCAAACAAAATGTAAACAACACAGAACAAACAATATGAATGATTGAAAAAAAACAGAAAGTGAAATGTTCTAAATCCTCTGATTTATTATGATTTACATGATTGGAAGTACACTAAAGGGAATTTAGAAATGAAAACCATTTGTTGGAGGGCTGGAAAGGATGTTTTGCTTTTGTAATTTCCTTTAGACATGTAAAGACATTTCCATATGACAGTAAAGTCCTTTCAAAAATGAAGACATCTCTGGGGAGATAGGAGGGTTCTCAGTCCTGGATACACCTTTGTGTCACACAGAGCTTCTAAAAGGTACTAATACCTGGGCCCCCAGGAGAGCAATAGAGTCAGAGTGTGTGTGTGTGTGTGTGTGTGTGTGTGTGTGTGAGTGTAGGTATTGGTACTGACACGTAGCTACGGTTTAAGCGCTACTTAAGGTGATTCTAATGCACTCAGACTTAAGCAACGCTAGACAAAGGCATGGTTAGACGTGTCCATGCACCTTCAGATTGCTATCCTAACCCTAGGTTGAGAACACCTAGGCTTGAGGAAGTAGGAGACTTGTTTAGGGGCTGGAGGGAGGTAAGCCATTGGCCCTTAAGAAGCCTTTAAAGGCCTCAGGCAGACCCGAGTGGGTGGCATGAGATAAGTTAGGGAGATGTGGCAGTATCGTGAGAACCAGAGAATGTCCCTATCCACATGCCAGCCTTCACCTGGCAAGCTCCTACTATTCCTACCAGACAATCCTATTCTCATCTACCCACTACAAGAAGCCTTCCCTCAATTGTACCCACCCCAGCCTGAGATGACTGCCTATCCTCTTGACCCCATAATACTCTGTGGGTATCTTCATCATTGCACTTAGCATGTGTGTTATCATGATCTTTTCTCATCCATCATATTATTAATTTTAGGGTCCCTGGAGCCAGTGCAATGCTTGACATATCACAGATACTTAATGAATGATTATTAAATGAGGAAATGCATAGGAGAATGTGGAAATCAGGAATGTATTAAGGACAAATCTGCTTATTAGACAAATATTCAAGGTGTTTCTAGTACTTTGTAGTCTGATAGCTCAGATGGATTCAGGGTTAAAATAGCTCTTCTGGGTAACCTGGAAACCTAGCCATCATTTGTAATATTGTTTCTGTGAGATAAGATAAATTCATTCTGTGTTTCAAATAACCAACCTCCAGATAAATCTTTAGATAACAGTGTATTCCTGATTTAAGGACTGCCTATATATTCCAAAATCCCCCATGCTGAATCCTAAGTATTCTGACATACAGTGGTGTGGTCATAGGTCACTGCAGCCTGGAACTCCTGGACTCAAGTGATCCTCCCACCTCAGCCTCCCGAGTAGCTGGGACTACAGGCATGCACCACCACACCCAGCTAATTTTTCTATTTTTTGTACAGACAGAATCTCGCTATGTTGCTCAGGCTGGTCTTGAATTCCTGGCCTCAAGCAATCTTCCCACCTTGGCCATCCAAAGTGCTAAGATTACAGCCATGAGCCACTGCACACAAACTACAAATATTTGAAGGAAAATTTTACTTGTCCAAGGAAACGGCAGTCTTGTTTTCTTGAATGCCAACACTAACCTAAGGAGGCTGTGTGCTTTGCATCCACACCAGATTTTCATCTGACGAGCTGCCTTTGCTTTGTAAATGAAACGGAGATTCCTAAGAAATAAGGATTTGATTGTCTTTTTCAAATGCCTCAGATACCAGATGCTCCTAATGCATCTGTCTTCGGTGTGCCCAGAAATCTCAGGAAGTCATCCATTCCTCAGTTATGGTTTCAGTGATATAAGGAGATGGCCGCATGCATTTTATGCCCCAATTCTGAGTTGTACCAGAGGTTCATGGCTTGGGAAAATGTGGTTATTTTAACTCAGATGTAAATCCTACATGTGTTATTTCGCAGTTTCAGTGTTGAGAAACTTCTTCATGACACAGGAATGTTTCTTTTTTTTTTTTTTTTGAGACAGAGTCTCACTCTGTTGCCCTGGCTAGAGTGCCATGGTGTCAGCCTAGCTCACAGCAACCTCAAACTCCTGGGCTCAAGTGATCTTTCTGCCTCAGCCTCCCAAGTAGCTGAGACTACAAGCATGCACCACCACGTCTGGCTAATTTTTTCTATTTTTGGTAGAGATGGGGTCTCGTTCTTGCTCAGGCTAGTCTCGAATTCCTAAGCTCAAACAATTCGTCCGCCCGCCTCGGCCTCCCAGAGTGCTAGGATTCCAGGCGTGAGCCAACGTGCCCGGCCAGGATTTTCTAAATCATCTGGCCAACCACCTTGGTACATTTGCATTTATATTTATAATTGTATTGATACCAGGTGGGCTAATGAAAAAAGAGCAAAGGTAGACCTTATATTTAAATGATGCTTTCATGGCTTCATGGTCAAAAGTCATCCCAATGCACAATCAGGTGCCTTAGCAGTTGGAAGATGGACAGCTGGTGGGAGAAGTGAGTCATAGCAACATATGATGATGATAGTAATGTAGGAATGCTGAACTCAAAAGAGTTGTAGCCATTATTACCATATTCTCATTGAATAAAATTGAGCTTTATCATACATTGCATCATACATCACATTATATTCATGCATTTCAGTTATATTTGTTTTATATTTTGCTTAAAATTTTAAAGTATGTTTTATAGTTGTATAAGAGCTGTTGCATAAGGGATTTACATCTACTTTTATGTGTTACTTATATACGTGTGTAAGTTAATTCTGACCGTCTGAGAATTTTTTTCTTTAAAAGTGGTTTGTAAATTACTAAGCTTAAGAAACATTGTTTTATTCCATTTTCCACATAATTGTTTCTGTAAGCTATATTTTTAATAGATTGAACTTCAAAAATTTTTTTTCTAAAATTTCTGGGTTAAAAAGTATGTCTATGTCTTCTAGACCTTTACCAGAAGATGATAGTATTGAAGCAGATGTACTAGCTATAACTGGACCAGAGAGCCAGCCTGGTAAGAAATTAACACTTTTAACGAAATGATGGACTTTGTGTTATTTTTAAACATATTTCTTTGTACAAAAAAAAAAAAAATAATACACTAAGGTTTTATCCCATCATAGGGAGCCAAAGTATAAGTTGAACATTGAGGAAAGTATTTTTAGAATGCTTGAGAAAATTAACTTTCCAAAAACATATTCTTGGTTTTGTAGAATTTTTACAGTGACTTGGTGGGAGGAAATAATTTTTTAGTAGTAAGAGGTAACTATAAGGTCTGCCTATATTATTTAAAAGACATTGCTACCTCGTTGATCTCTTGCCAGTGACATAGAAGCAATGGTGATCAAAATGAAATGCACATTTTATAAATTAGTGCTTTGGAATTGTGTTTAATGTTATTTTTCTCAAGAATGAAGTGGCTAGGGCCGGGCACGGTGGCTCATGCCTATAAACTTAGCACTCTGGGAGACTGAAACAGGAGGATTGCTTGAGCCCAGGAGTTTGAGACCAGCCTAAACAAGAGTGAAGACCCCGTCTAGACTTAAAAAAATAAAAATAGGAAAAAAAAAAACAATGAAGTGGCTAAAATTTTTTTCTTCCTTGAGTATCTTTTTCTTTATTTTCCCATTCCAGGCTCACCAGAAGTGAATGGAAATAAAGCAAGAAAGAAACTAATGGCTCCAGACATTAGCCTTACACTGGATCCTAGTGATGGCTCTGTTTTGTCAGATGATTTGGATGAAAGTGGGGAGATTGACTTGGACGGCTTAGACACCCCATCAGAGAACAGTAATGAGTTTGAGTGGGAAGGTAAATGTTTTACTGTTTTTATCTGATTGTTGTTAATGAATGTTTGTTTTTATATACATACAAGTTTTTATAATGGCATTCTCATTAAGAAAATTAGGATAATAGGAAGACCTTAAAACTTGATCATGAGCTGACTAAAATCCATATATTAAGAGATTTTGTTTGAAATGTTTCCTTTCTAAACTTCATATATATCATATATTTGTTTCTCTGATATAAAATTCTGCTAACACATGAATATTCTCAGGATTTTCAAAACTCTTTATAGTAGATTACACCAGTGCCTTTTTTTTCTTATTTGCCCAATGCTGTAAAGTTATGTTTTTTCATAGTTGCTCCAAAAATATTATTTGACAATTAAGACATGTTCTTTTTCAGTTGATCAGCTAAGAAAAAAACTTTTGAAGAGACATAATTTAGGAAATGTGCTAAAAATACTTTACAGTTAGTGGAAAGGGAAGTTTTGGAGGGTGAATTTTTAAATAGGTTTGCCTAATATTGCTCCACTATGTGAAACAACCAACTGGAATTAATGTATACTGTTAGCCCCCAAACTTATATTCCTTATTAATTACTTGAAATTCAAAGGAATTGGCATGTGTTTTACTTTGCATGCTCTCTTTAATTAGATAATTGCTGCCTGCAGTATCTTTGTATAGATGTTAGAAATTTTTAGATATATATTTTCCATCTTTAAAATAATTTTTTCTTCAAAGCAGAGTTTAGCATTAGGTATTTTATCTGCAGTAGAAAGTGATATGGCTATATCTTTGGTTCCTTTTTTCTTCCCTATTTTGCTGGTTCAGTAAGCAGTCCAGTAATAAGCAATAATTTGTAAAGATACTGAAATAGTTTTCTGCCTATGTGTTTTGTCTCTTCTTTCTTTAATGCTGCTGTAGTCATTTCCTGGAAGGATATTTTCCGTTAACAGCTATGTCTTGGAAACAAACAACTAACATGCAGTAGGTTCCCCCTTCCCCCATCTTTTGGTAAGGACTATAATACAAAAATTTTGAAAATCATTACTTCATTAAAAATCAGCTAAATTGCAATCTTGAAACATAAATTATACCTAATCATTGATGCTTGTGCTTTGGCTAATGTTAATTTAAATAGACTTTTGCATGTACACTTCAGAATATTATAAATATATTTCTGCTGTATAAAAGTGATCAAATGAGGAATGATCATTTAGTAGTTAACCACTTTTCTATCTGGTATTCTGTTTGGGAATTAATTTATGTGCTCAACAACAACAAAAAAATTGTCTCTAAATAGCTATTTGAAGTAACCTACAGTAGTAACTACCAAGGACAGTGTTGCCACAAGTTGAATCTGGAAAGGCATTGTAGAGCTAATGTACTAAGATTTTGATGGCTGTATGAATTTTCTGTTCTGAACTTGTGGATATACATTGCACTGTGATTAGGTACTTCGCTGAATTGGGCAACAAAACAAGTTAAAGAATTGTGATTTCCAAAGACATAAAATGCCCTTGTATGAAGAGCAAACCTTTTCTCCATTTTGGAAGAGATTGAAAATTCTGCAGTTAATAATGAAAATTCTCTGAACAATCTAGATAGTAAAGTGGTTAACATACAATTTAATTTTTATTGTATACAGATTTGTGATTCAAAAACCTTTCATTTTGACAGATGATCTTCCAAAACCAAAAACTACTGAAGTTATTAGGAAAGGCTCAATTACTGAATACACAGCAGCAGAGGAAAAAGAAGATGGACGACGCTGGCGTATGTTCAGGATTGGAGAACAGGACCACAGGGTTGATATGAAAGCAATCGAACCCTATAAAAAAGTTATTAGCCATGGAGGTAAGAGTTAGTAAAAATTGTTCATATTTTTTAATGTAATATCAGAAATCTAAATGCTTTTAGACAGTCTCCCTAGAAATATTATATAATTTTGAAAGAATGATAAACATTTCTCAGTTTTAGAAAATGACAAGTTTGAAGTAAAAGAATAAAATAAACATTTAAAAATTATTAATATATGTATACAGTAAGTTTGAAAAGTACAAAAGAATATGCAGTGAAAACTGTTTCCCTCTCACCCCTATCCCTAGTCCCAAAAGTAGGACTTGACTTTATCCCCTTTTATTCATTTATAATTTATATACAGTGAAATACTCTGATCTTAAGTTTATAGTGTAATGAGTTTTGACAAATGCCCATATAACCATATGTATCCATATATATAATCCACACCCCTAAACATATAGAACATTTTCACTGCCCCAGAAAAACTATTTAATACTCCTCCAGTAACCACTATTCTAAAGTCTACCCTCCATAGTTTTGCCTATTATAGAATTTTGTGTACAGTAACTGCAGTCATGTAGTATGCACTCTTTTGTCTGCTACTTGTGTTCAGTATAATGTTTTTTGAGATTTATCCATGTTGTTGCATGTATCCATAGTTCATTGTTTCCTATTACTGAGTAGTAGTCCGTTGCATGGATAAACCATAATTTGCTTATCTGTTCTCCTTTTGAGGGGTGAACAGGTTGTTTCCAGTTAGGGCTATTATGAATGAAACTGCTTTCAACATTCTTATACAAGTCAAGTAAAACTTGGACTTTTGTTTTTAAAAACAGGGTCTCACATTGTCACCTGAGTTGGAGTGCAGTGGTGTTATCATAGCTCACTGCAACTTCAAATTCCTAGGCTCAAGCAATCTGTCTGCCTCAGCCTCCCAAGTAGCTGGGACTACAGGCATGTGCCACCACACCCAGCTAATTTTTCAGTTTTTTGTAGAGATTAGGTGTCACTGTGTTGCTCAGGCTGGTCTCAAACTCCTGTCCTCAAGCAGTCCTCCCACCTCGGCCTCCCAGAGTGCTAGGGTTACAGGCGTGCGCCACTGTGCCCAGCCAAAACTTGGACTTTTTAAACTGCAACTCTTAATTTACCTTAAAACTCTGAGTAAATCATTTAGCTTTAGTAGAAAACTAGTTCATTGAACCTTTTTATGGAGTACCCACTTTGCATATTATGGGGTATACAAAAAACAGGGTTTAGTCCCTTCCCTTTAAAAATTTACAAGTCAAATAGGAAAAGCTATGAAAATACAACTTATAACTCCTTTCAGTCTGACTGTACTATATATAGACGTTTACCTAGGCACTGTGTAAATAGTGCTGGAATGTTACTGGTGAATCAAAACAAAACTCACTCTGTAGAACATGTCATATTAACTTAAATCCTCCGAACACAGGACAGAGGGGCACATGGGTCAAGCAGATTGATTTTTTTCAGAGAGCCATTTCCACTTAATTTACTCTCTGCCAAATGCATTTCCCTGCTTATTTCTACAGTCTTCATTCATCTGAGAGCAATTCACTTGAATATTTGTAGTTACATTCTTCTGCTTAATTTAATCTTACTGAGATGACGAAAACAGGATAATCTGGATCAAGAAGTCCATAGGCAACATTAATTCAGCTAGTTCATAGGAATCAAAGTGTGACCTGCCTTAGTTTAAACCTAATTATCTTTCAGAAATAGTACTTTATTTTTCTTTGGGGAAAATAATCAAGGCTATCTTATCTCACTTAATATGTTTTGTGACTAAAGAATTAAGAAAGAGGTAGTGAAGAGTCTAATGTTCTTGAAATGTTCAGATCTTTTCAGTGCAAGTTTGTAAACAATAGAAATGAAGGTTAAATCAAAAATATTTGTTTCCGAATACAGGCTTAATATATAGCTAAAGATTGCAGTTGAAGCTCACACCTGTAATTCTAGCACTCTGTGAGGCCAAGGTGAGAGGATTACTTGAAGCCAGGAGTTCCAACCAGCCTGAGGAAGAGCGAGACCCCATCTCTACAAAAAGTAGAAAAATTAGCCGAGTGTGGTGGCATGCATCTGTAGTCCCAGCTACCCAAGAGGCTGAGGCAGGAGGAGCACTTGAGCCAAGGAGTTTGAGGTTGCTGTGAGCTATGATGACAGCATGGTACTCTAGCCCGGGCAACAGAGGGAGACTCTATCTCAAAAAAAAACTAAAAAATAAAAAGATTTCAGTTGAAACATATATATTATTTTAGCATTGTTTATCTTCATTGAAAATTTTGTCAGATATAATCTTTTTTTTTTAGTTTTAATGTCCTAAATTCTGCAAAATGCTAAGCATTGTTGAATTGAAAACTCTCTTTTAAAAAAGCATCCACTTTAACCATAAGCATAAGAATGCTTTATTTCAGATGTTGTATTTTGTCTGCTTGGATTATATCACTGTATTTGTCTACTTACTGAAATAGGGCTGGCTTTTTAATTATGCTAGCTTTGGCCAGGCGAGGTGGCTCATGTCTATAATCCTAGCACTCAGGGAGGCCAAGCCAGAAGGATTGCTTGAGCTCAGAAGTTGGAGACCAGCCTGAGCAAGAGTGAGACCCTGTCTCTACTAAAAATAGAAAAATTAGCCAGGCATGGTGGCATGAGACTGTAGTCCTAGCTACTTGGGAGGCTGAGGCAGGAGGATCACTTGAACCTAGCTGTGAGCTAGGCTGACGCCATGGCACTCTAGCCTGGGCAACAGAGTAAGATTCTGTCTCCAAAAAATAAATAAATAAATAAGCAAGCAAGCTAGCTTCAGTGGTTTTCTTGCTTTTATAACTACCCTTTCCTCTTCAAATTTTATTATTCTCTTTTGAGGAAGAGGAGATTTAAAGATCTGTTTAAGACCATGTAAGGTTTTAAAAAACATGCTTTATGATCCAGAAATTTGTGAAAATTAAACTGCTATAATCTATCAGTGATACCGATGTCCTCTAAAAAGTCTTCGAGTAAAATAATGCTGGTGAAATAATTTTTGGTTTCTTTTTCAGGATATTATGGGGATGGTCTAAATGCCATTGTTGTGTTTGCTGTCTGTTTTATGCCTGAAAGTGGTCAACCTAACTATAGATACCTGATGGACAATCTCTTTAAGTAAGTATATTTTAACAGAAATGTTTGGACAGAATTCTGAGCTAATCAGATCTCCATCTTAACTAAGCTTAAGCTGTGTAAAAATTATAAATATCCCAGTTCTGATTCTTTTAAGTCCTTATTCTTTGGCATTATGAAAAGGTAGTTTTCCAAATAAAAAAATAATTGTCATTTTTATAACTGGAAGATATATCTCAGATTATCTGTTCCAATTTTTTTTATTTTACATTTAAGGACACATCAAGTATAAAGTGACTTTTATCTCAAAGTCATATAACTAAATTACATTTACATCTAGAAGCCCAGTGTAACTGAGCTGACTCAGTTCTGTTTCCACAGTCATTCTATTTCTCAGATTAGTGCAGCTCTTAAAAACTTTACTGTGGAAAGTTTCAAACACATAAAGGTAAAGAGAAATACATTGAATCTTTATGTATCGGTCACTCACTTCAACAATTAACAATTTATATATTATTCCCACTTCTCTGTCAAATCCCAGACTTCATATCATTTCATGTAGAAATATTTCAATATGTATCCCTAAAAAATAATGCTCTTTTTAAAATAATCATAATGCCAACTAACTAATGCAATTTAATTGCATTTGCTCTCATTGTCAAGGAGAAAAGGGAATTGTATAATTTGGAAAAACTAGTTCAGTTCTGCAGAATAATATTTAAAGCTTAATTTGTTTTTACAGATATGTTATTGGCACTTTGGAGCTGTTAGTAGCAGAAAACTACATGATAGTTTATTTAAATGGTGCAACAACTCGAAGAAAAATGCCCAGTCTGGGATGGCTCAGGAAATGTTATCAGCAAATTGATAGAAGGTAATGTAAATACAAGTCGAAAGCTAGTTTGAATAATTTTTATAATGGCTTTATTAGATTAAATTTTATTTTCTGTTGCCACTTAAAGAAGCCATGTAGCTACTTCTTAAATTACATTTGTTAATTTCATAACAGGGACTGGGCATGGTGGCTCACCCTATAATCCTAGCACTCTGAGAGGCCGAGGCCAGAGGGTCACTTGAGGTCAGGAGTTCAAAACCAGCCTGAGCAATAATGAGACCCCCTCTCTACTAAAAATAGAAAAAAAATTAGGCAGGCAACTAAAAATAGAAAAAATTAGCCAGGCATGGTGGCACACTCCTGTAGTCCCAGCTACTCAGGAGGCTGAGGCAGGAGGATTGCTTGAGCCAGGAGTTTGAGGTTGCTATGATCTAGGCTCACGCCAGAGCACTCCAGCCAGGGCAGCAGAGGAAGACTCTGTCGCAAAAAAAAAAATAATAATAAAATAATAATAATTTCATAACAGGTTTTTGTTTATTTCTAAAGATAGTGTTTTAGAATGTTATGAAGGAAATTAATTTAGGCCATAATTTTATTACATTCTGAGTTTTGCCTAATTTGTAGTATTTAGCATATTTTATGCTTCTTAAAGATGCTTGTTTAGCCATAATCTTTCTTTGGAACAAGAACTAGAAGTATATTCTCTTGGGATTTAGTCATCAATACTTAGTGGAAGGAATTTGATCTTCCAATTGGTTTGATTTAGCTGTAGCTAATTCGAACTAGTTTAATCAAATCAGACCCATTAATAGGTTTCTCTTCATGTCTAAACTTGACATTGACTAGTTCTTATGGTTAAAAAAAAAATATATATATATCTCCTTAATGATCACCTTGTGTGTGAAATATGAATGATACAACAACAGTTTTTATTTGATCATTTAAAAAGAGGTCTAGAATAATGCCTTAATTTTTAATCAAAATTTTAAACTCCTCAACTTAAGAATAGGAGTTAGATCTGATTCATGTTCTTTTCTGATTCATGTCATCTCTACTCCTACCTCTCTGCTTGCACAGTGCCTTTCACGGTGTTGAAGAAATTAGTACCAACCTCTCCCCAGGCTTGAAAAATGAAAATAGTTTAAGTTTGTATTCGGTATTGGCCTCTTTGCCCTGGTTGACAGAGTCCTGAAGACAAGTGAATGAATTCTAGGGGACATTTAATACAGGCTTTGGCCAAATGAAGTAATGTGCATTTCATAGCAGTAGGAGGGACCATTGGAATTCAAGAGAGAATTTTCTTGTTTTCCTGAGTATCATACCTAAATGCGAACTCTAGCATGAGATTTTTCAATTATTTTGTATAAGTTTGCACATACTGATGTCTTAACATCTAGCCTTAGAATTTATAGAGATTTTTTAATTTTCTTTTGTTCGTTTTTTTTAAATTCCAGGTTACGGAAAAACCTAAAATCTCTAATCATTGTACATCCCTCTTGGTTTATCAGAACACTTCTGGCTGTTACAAGACCATTTATTAGGTAATTTTCTAGAGCCATTCACGTTGTCTTTTGGTGTTTTTGTTTCTGGTTTTTTTACTTTATTCTTCTCTCTCTCCTTTTATTTTCAGTTGACACATAATAATTGTATATATTTATGGGATACAGAGTGATATTTTGATAAAGCATACAGTGTTTAATGATGAAATCAGAATAATTAGCACACCTGTCACCTCAATCATTTTATCATTTATTTATGTTGTGGACATTCAAAATGCCACTGACTTTTAAAAAAAAATTCCTTGTATAAATTTCTTGTCAGTTCTATTGGTGAGAAATATTGAGGTAATTATTTTTATTTTCTTCCATAGCTCAAAATTCAGCCAAAAAATTAGATACGTCTTTAATTTGGCAGAACTAGCGGAACTTGTCCCCATGGAATATGTTGGCATACCAGAATGCATAAAACAGTATGTTTTATTTTATTTCTTTAATTGTATTGGATCTTTATATTTTGATGTACAAGAGGTAATGTTTTTGAATACTTATTCTTTATATATTATAAATATTTTGTAACTGCTCTTCTTTTTTTGGTAACAAAGAAGAAGAAACCATTTCCCCACATTGTCCCCTTAAGTCACCATTTTCATCAGGCTATCAGTTGAAGAACCAGGAGAAATGATTTCTGGTTGTGATTCATTTATATTTTTATAGACTACAATCTAAGAGATGATTTTCTGATTGGTTACTAAGGAACATTCTCCAAACTTGAACATGGTGCTTTCCAAATTTAAGTAAACTCATCATAGCATTGAATAATCATATTGCTAAGGAAATAAATATTATTTAAATCAGCATAACCTTAATATTATCCAGTGACTGGA
Organism: Cheirogaleus major; assembly: GCA_963574435.1. Lineage (NCBI taxonomy): Eukaryota > Metazoa > Chordata > Mammalia > Primates > Cheirogaleidae > Cheirogaleus > Cheirogaleus major. Next base: position 67,169 of record CAUYPO010014563.1, on the reverse strand, counting down.
ATTTGTTCTTTTTATCAAATTCACATACTTCCATCTAACTTCTGAAAGGATTTAGTAGAAGGCTGTTAACATAAATACCTGAGCATCACAATGCATCTAAAAAGTTTCTTTGTTCTGTTAACCTATGGTTTTAGTCTGTTTAATGTGTCAAAGCCAGATTTATTAAGTCAGTTTTTACTTTCTACACCATGTATTAAATATTTTTGGTTTGCCAGCAAACTTAAATGAATTTATTTTTAGTGCCTTTTTTCAAGTTTGTGTTCATCTTCATAACATGTATATTTACTGAAATAACTCTTCCCTACCAAGGTATGAAGAAGAAAAGTTAAAAAAGAAACAAAAAAGGTATATGCACACCTTGAATGGGTTGCATCTAGACTAGTCCATTTGCATTGCACAGACTAACTCTTCCTTATTGGTTGGTTAGCTTCTAAACAAAGATAATAGCATTTGTAAATATAAATATACCCTAACTTCCAAATATAGAGCGAATCCAAAATTTCTAATGCTGAAAATGACTTGGATTCACTTTGTTTTAATACCATATATAATGCCAATTAGGAATTAAAGACCATAGCCCCTTCTTCCTTTTTGGTCTAAGGAAGAAATACTAATGGTGAAACCAGAGAAATTACTAAGAATACTATTTGGAACACTAAATCCTTTTAAGGCTTCATCTGTTTCACCATCTTCTTTAAATCTCCAACTTGTGTTTTTGAAATACTTAGGCAGACTTTTTAAAGGAATCAGTTTATTTCCCTAGGGTTGATGATTATATTTGCAATGCATATATTCTTTGGCTAACCAACATTGATTTCCTTTTATGCTTAAATTAAATGGCTTGCTAACCAGTCAAATTCTACATGTGATAAAATACCTAAAAGTTCAATGTACCATTTAACAGTTAAACACTCTGCTTACTATTTTAAATTTAATTTTGAACACTTCTGCTTTGAGCGTAACAAACTATTATCTATTAATGTCTTAGCATAAAAGATGAAAGGCAAGGGTTATATAAAATAGCTATGATTTTTTTATTGTAATTTTTAAAAATGTAGAATTTGGACCTAATTTGTTAGCAGATTTTTTTTTTTTTTTTAAGACAGAGTCTCACTGTGTTGCTCACGCTAGAGTGCAGTGGCATCAGCCTAGCTCACAGCAACCTCAAACTCCTGGGCTCAAGCAATCAATCCTTCTGTCTCAGCCTCCCAAGTAGCTGGGACTATAGGCATGTGCCACCATGCCTGGCTAATTTTTTCTGTATATATATTTTTAGTTGTCCAATTAATTTCTTTCTATTTTTAGTAGAGACGGGGTCTCGCTCTTGCTCAGGCTGGTCTCCAACTCCTGACCTTGAGCGATCCGCCCGCTTCGGCCTCCCAGAGTGCTAGGATTACAGGCGTGAGCCACCGCGCCAGCCCTGTTATAAGATTTTTAAAATACTGACAGTTAAGTTAGCAAAGCATAGTTTAATACAATCTTTCGGCTAGGCGTGGTAGCTCACGTCTGTAATCCTAGCACTCTGGGAGGCCGAGGCGGGCGGATCGCTCAAGGTCAGGAGTTCGAGACCAGCCTGAGCAAGAGCGAGACCCCGTCTCTACTAAAAAAATAGAAAGAAATTAGCCAAACAACTAAAAATAGAAAAAATTAGCCGGGCCTGGTGGTACGTGCCTGTAGTCCCAGGTATTCGGGAGGCTGAGGCAGGAGGATTGCCTGAGCCCAGGAGTTTGAGGTTGCTGTGAGCTAGGCTGACGCCACAGCACTCTAGCCCCAGGTGACAGAGTGAGACACTGTCTCAAAAAAAAAAAGAAAAAATACAATCTTTCTTTCTTAAGAGTTAGGTGAGAGATTTATATGTAATTATTTAACCATTCTAAGGAACTAGCTGTAACTAGCTGGCACTGGAACATTCTTAACTTTGAACACATTTTGGTTCTGTTGATGAGTGAGAATTCAGTAGGCCATGTCATAGAATCATACTTTACATTTCTGTATGACACTTTACAGTTTAACCAACACTTTAACATAGAGATGTAGACGGTGACTTTATTTTTTTATTTTTTTTTTTTTTTTGGTGGTTGGGTTTTTCCCTTTATTTTTTTTTTCAGCATCTTATGGGGGTACAAATGTTAAGGTTACATATATTGACCTTGCCCTCCCTCCACCCAGACAGTGACGTTAGATCACGCTGATTGCTCATTCCTTTCTAGGCATTGCTGTGCATTTGCCAAACAAGTAGCTAAAATTAAAAATATAATCTGTAATTGTAGAATATTTTGAAGCCATCTGCTTCATGCATTTCAAAACGAATTACCTTTGTTGATGAAATGTGCTGTATTATGCCTTTTTAAAAACTTTTTAGTACTGTCGGGTAATTCAGATATCAGGAAAAAACTGGAATTTGTATTTACTGAAATGCATTGTTTGAAACCTATCACTACTATTTTATCTTTAGTTTTTTCCTTTGTGTTTAACCTTAAATAGGATCATTACACATATCTTTCAGGCACTTAGCTTTTGAACAGAGTTTCTTTAGCCTTAAAAAATAATAAATCCTGCCTGGCGCAGTGGCTCATGCCTGTAATCCTAGCACTCTGGGAGGCTGAGGCAGGCGGATCGATCAAGGTCAGGAGTCTGAAACCAGCCTGAGGAAGAGCAAGACCCTGTCTCTACTTAAAAAAAAAGAAATAGAAAGAAATTAATTGGCCAACTAAAAATATATATAGAAAAAAAAAATTAGCCAGGCATGGTGGCACATGCCTGTAGTCCCAGCTACTCCGGAGGCTGAGGCAGGAGGATTGCCTGAGCCCAGGAGTTTGAGGTTGCTGTGAGCTAGGCAGACGCCACGGCACTCTAGCCTGGGCGACAGAATGAGACTCTGTCTCAAAAAATAATAATAATAATAAATCCTTGTCAATATGAGAGTGTTGAGATTTAATTTTTTGAATTAAATAGAAAGGCATGTTTTTAAAACCAAGCCTTACAGGAAGATAGGTGCAAGGCAACTTATTTAAGGTGTCATCTCCATGATAAATACTGGTGCTAAGGAGAGTAAGAAACTATGAATATTGAAATATAGCCGTTTTGTGGGGAAGAGAGTGTGTCAAACCATTTTATTGAGGGGCATATGGGGAAGAAGGGCAAACAAATGCCAGGGAAGGTGAGATCCAGTGTCCTCAGCCAAGCCAGGATCTACCTAGCCTCACAGTTGTGGGAAACATATAGAACAGTTTTAAATGTTTCAAATATTTCTTTCAAACAACTCAGTGCAAGTATGGCCAGGCAGATATAGATTGTTAAAATGGTGCAATGGTATTTTAAAATAATTAAGTTCTTAAGGCTATTTCTTTCCCCTTTTTTTTTTTGGACAGCCACAGAAGCTGTGAGCTTAAGGAAATGTCACATGTTGAAAAGATTGGATTGTTTTGCTCGCTTTATCAAGAATATACCTTTCAAATTTTTGATACCAATATTAAAAACATTTTAAAATGTTCATCTATCTGGCTTTACCACAAACTAGGGCTTGCTTTTAGGTCTGATTCATTAATGCTCAGGTGATCATAGTAATGGAAACAAATGTGAAAAGTATCTTTCTATATCATACCAGATTGTTTTAAACATCCCACACCAGTTGTTCAAACTACTACAAAGATAATGTAATGGACTGTTTTGTATTATCTTTGAAGGGTTGTCTGTAATTATTGTGTGCTAATTATGAAATCCTAATCCCCATATGCCTAAATTTTGATAAGAACTCTGTCCAACACATCACAGTTGAATGAGATTTTTAATCTACATTAGGTAGTTCTGAATGTTAATTTCTTATGGCTTCTTACCATCAAAATAAATAAAAGGTATTCACAGACTAAGTGTACCAGTAAGTTTTGGAGAACGATTGTGGTTTTTATAAATATGCATTTTTTTCAGTGAATTTTTAAAATATTAATTGATCAATTGACGGCATTAGTGGCACTTTCATATTTTAGTTAACAAAATCATTTTTGAGGGAGTTGTTTTTCCTCCCAGTCTTACCACTTGGATCCCTGCCGAAGCCAAGCTACAAGTCATCATTTTAATATGCCTTTGTAATTTGAACTTTTAAGAAGTTTATGTGCATTTGTATGTAAATTATTTTATAATCTTTAAAGAAACAACAGCCACATTTCTTGCCAGTGTCCTCTGCCTTTTAAAATTCTCTTTTCTGGTTGGGGAAATAATGTTGGGCAACTTTTTTACTATGTCTGCTTCTTTGCAAAGCTTTGTTTTTAACAGAATAATATTCTATGCTAAAAGTAGTCATTATTTTTAAAAAAAAATTATTCAGTTGCTTGTGTCTTATTATGGTATATTTTTCTTTAAACAGAGTTGATCAAGAGCTTAATGGAAAACAAGATGAACCGAAAAGTGAACAGTAAGTTTGGCATCTAGTCCAAACAAGACTGAAGAATGTGCTGATGAAGCAATGCTTTTTTTGCATTTATAATGCACTTATTGTCCCATATTTTTATGTAATCTGTTAGAAAATTGACTTGACTTTTCCTAATGGACTCAAGGGACTGTTCACTGCTGTATTGGTTTGCAAGTTATCTTGAATTTAGCTCGTTAATAGCTAACTACATTGTAATCATTTTATATTTTATATTGCTACATAGCAGAGAACCACACTTTATATAAAGCAATTTTTGCATTTGTTTATTGAATGATGCATCTTCTGCAGTAAAATATTTATATGCATAAATGGTAAAGGAAAGAAATAATATATATTTTTATGTTTTTGAGCAATATTTTTTAATATGTACCTGTCTTGTGGAAAAATGTGCAGGTAAATAAGACCATGATTTTGTAAAGTGTGTATTAGGATATTTGTTTTTGTAAATGGTTAAATACATTTCCTGGGTAACTTAGAAAATTAAGTTGCTCATAAGGTGAGGGACAGTTAAACTGATTCTCATAATACCCAAAGATCATGTACATAATCTAAGTAGATTAGTACCATCACAAGCTTCTTTATCACTTATATATTAATTCAGAAGCGCATTGCACGCTTTTTCCTTTTTAAACTTAAAGACAAGTCAAAAAGCCATTTTTAGAACTAGAGAATTTAAGAAGCTAGAAACTGGGGTTTTTATACATGTATATATGGGACATTTTATCTTCTGGCCCAAAGCCAGAACTTTTATGAAAATCTTGAGTTTGTTCACTAATGTGAAATAAGCTGTGTCCAGGGTATTGCCCCCCTAAAGGCGAGTGCTATGTAGTATTGCAGAGAATGTGATGAGTTCTTCACTATCACAACTTTTTCTGTAGAAAACAGGGGCTGCTTTTTAAACTGTTCTCACTGTGGGCACTTTACCAAAATACTTCCCATATCAGTTATTTGAACTCAAGAGTTGTTTGACCTAGTCAGATATGGTGTGTTTGCAAGTTTGTATTGAATAATGTTTCACAATACTGCAAATTAGATTAATTTTGTAAGTCTTTATTATGTCATTATATTGTGTGAAGCATATAAACTCTGTTTCATATGTTAACTACCTTTACATTGAAATAAATTGTGCTTGTGCCTCCAAACAGCTTATTACCCACAAAATCATTCTAAAACAACAGATTGGTGTAATATTGTGTTACATATGTGAGAGATTCTTAGACATTTAGTAAACTTAATACCCTCCGAATCTGAGGGTCACACTACTCTCCAACCCTTTCTGTAAGGTATTTTGGCCTGGAGTAGCAAAATTGAAGTGGATGTAAGCTAAGCTTTTAAGATTTATTTTTCTATTACAGACTGAAAACACACGTGGCTTTTACCATTGCCATTTTTTAGTAGGTTTCTGTTACAAAGGGAATTTTCCTTTACTTTTTGTCCTCAATCATAAACTTGGTGTGCTAACTCCATAATCCAATTATGGGAGATGCTGGAGGGTTCCCGAGATGAGACATTCCTCAGCATATCCTGAACTAATGTCATTACAGTGAATTAGGCCAAAACTGTTAGTGCTTATTCACATCTTAGAATCACTTTGTGTTGAAGAAGCAAACTAACAATAACAATTTAGTCATTCCTTCTGAATTTACCATATGAGGATTTTTAATAGGTTTAATGGGTAGTTTTCCACCATATACTTGGTTCTTCAGTTTGAAAAATACAAAGAATAATTTCAGCTTTTTTGTGTGTTTATTGGTTTTTGCTTTTGCAGTCATTGTTCCTAATTACAGATACAACTTGTTGCAAAAGTGATGCTTTTCTAAGTATCTTTTTAAGATAGAAGTGGCCTATATTCTGTTAAACATTGAAATTCAGAGGGATAAACACTTGGGATGTGCTGTGAATCACTAGATTAAAAACATATCTGCTTTAACCTACACTTTAATGGAATCTGGTATAGGGATGTGCCCAACAATAAATGTTTCATAACTGTGACAGCTAAGGTCATAACTAGTAGGTTAAAAGAAAAGCATTTAAGTTTATTTATAATTTCTAGCTATGTAATATTTTCTCTTATTATTCAATTTACTGATTGAGATGAAACTACATATGATTGTGCTATTTTATCTTTCTGCTGTGGTCATGGATCTGACTTATTTAATTTGATGCTTCTGTCACTATTTTTTGTTACACATAGGCTCTGAGTACTCCTTTTTACTCAATTTTTCATTTGAAGTGATTTGATTCTGTGTTGATCATATTTCTAAAAAAACACCAAGGGAAGATGTTATATTGACCCCACAGTTTAAGCTTAATAGTCTTTAAGCCAGAGGGATGGGTATGAAGAAATTTGATTCTAAGTAGGGTCTAGCAGGGTAGTTGGAAAGAAAGATAAAACTAGAAAGAGAAAGAAAACCTTTAAAAGGGGATAAAGACTTAGCTGTTATCTAAGATGCCACTGAATATGTCCCTCTTAAGGGAAGTACTATATGTACTGGTGACACCATTTCTTGTATCCAGGAGGAAAACCTGCAGGCTACCCACAGAATATATGAATAAGGAGACCATGGATCAAAGGGAAAAAGGCTGATAATACATACCTTTGCTGAGAATTCCTACTTTCCTCTGCTTTCTTTGTCTTTTCATACTGAAACAAGTTTGAACAGAGAGGGTTAGTTAGCAATTACAGTGCTTAGACTGAAGTTTAGGATTGAGTTAGTTCATATTTCACAGTTGGTAAACATTAATGTCTTCCAAAATGGACCATCACTATTTAGTAACTGCACTGAATACTGAAATCTGCTGATTGACAGGTATATATCTATAAGTAGAATTTCTTGAAATGCAATTCCAAAATTGAAAAAAGGGATCTGCTTTTAGATAAAGACTTTTTAAAATGACTATATAGGCATTTCTATTTGGCAGTTTATGTGAATGCTCAGGGAATTTGGCAAAGTGTTTGATTTAATACAAAAGTGGCTTTTTAGATTTTTTCAGTTGATGGATAAATTAGCATTATGATATATTAGGTAGAACAGGCCAGTTTCTTGATGAGGTTAGTAGGGTTGTATGTAAGGTGACAGTAGCTTCATCCTTCTTTTCCTCTGTTGTATGAGGAAAATTATTAAGATTGCTCAGTAAGGTAGGAGGAGGCAGTAGGCTGAAAATAGAGATTTATACACCATTCTATTTTGTTTTGTGCCTGATTTTTCCCCTATCCTATGGATATTTGAGAAATTGATCACAAACAAATATCAGAGGGATGGAGTAAAAAGAGGAATAAATGTACTTATAAGTAGGTCTATTTTGCTGTTTAAATAGTTTATCTTGTTATAGGAATAGGAATTGTGTAGTTGGAGTTGCTGGGAGAAAGTCAAGAACCTAAGTTATATGGGAAGGCCACTGGTAAGGGAAGTGTGATATTATCTACTCAATATTCTAAACGTACAAAAGAATTACATGATGAGCTCTTCATCTCCCTCTCCCCTTCCTAGATTCTGAATCAGATCAATAGTGAGACTCAGTAATGTAACTTTCCCTTAAAGTTCTAAATGGTAATCGAAAATAAAGTAGTATATTATGTTGAACAGAAAAGAGTGACAGTAAAATTTGGGTAGAACAGTTGTGACTATAATAGATCTTCTATTTAATTTCTTATGTTTTGAGAACTAAATAAAATGTGCTATTAAAAATTCACATAAAGCAATAAATCAAGCATCAGATGAAAATCAGGAGTTTAGTGCTTTCATTAAAGAATGATATTAAGATTTTTGTTTCAAATAGTTGATTTTAAAACATTCTACAAGAGGTGAAAACATTTGCATCTTGAAATTTTTATGCATTTTTGCATTCAGTTTGGCTGAGCAGGAACTTGGAAAATAACATTATCAGCTACTCCACTGCACTGTTTGTATACAGACTTTCTAAAGTTTAATGCCCCTTGAACAGTTGGTTCATTGTTTATTTACATAAACCTAGCTAGTACATATTGGTGATGTTCAAGGCCACTGACTTGCATAGCCCTTGGTGCACTAGTCACATAGAACACAATTCAAAGTTTGTTAGACACTAACGCACTTTGGGATACATTTCAAAAATATTTTTGTTACCACAAGTTCACATGCTGTCAGTTAAGACAAAATTACTGTACTGTGATCATTTTACTACTATTAGGATGATGCTGCCTAGTCTAGTACTGTCATTTTACAGTGTGAGAAATTTAGTTTTGATGTCTGTGTGTGCAAGATGTTGATGTGGTCCCTGTAAGAAATACTAGGGTTGGTCGTGATTTACTAAGGAGATGTAATATATTTTCTTTTCCTTTGACCTATTAGGAATACAATAACTTGTCTTGATTTGTTGCACATATTTTTGCAACGTTAATGAATTTAAATAAATAAATTGGAAAACTTGTTTTTGCCTCATTTTATCAGATTTTTCTGTCTTCCATTATGCTACTCAATTTTTTGCTCTGAATTACCTTACAAGCCTTTTCAAGTAATTTAAGACCTTTAGTCTTGTTTCTCTTTCTATAGTCTGGGTGCTTCCTATTCCTTGTAGGAGTGAAGATAGTTTAAGGGCCTGCTTAGAGGTCCCAGTTGGTAGTACTTGTTTTTGCACGGCTCTACACATTACAGCTGCTTTAACCCAGTCAGGATACCATGCATCCTGGCACCTAAAGGTATTTGGGATTGTGCAAACTCGAAATACATATTGAAGTATTTGTCTTGCATATTAGGTACAAATTTTAAATACAAATTCTTCATGAATCAATCACAAACTATTATAAAAGCTTGCCGGCCTAAATTAATTGCCGTCCTATTTTGAATGATAAAAAAGATGCCCTGCTGTAATCTTTTCAGAATTTGACTTCAATTTAGTATTGCAAGGTCTTCAACACACGTCAGGCATAAAGTGTGAATGTCCTACCTTTCTTTCACTGTGCATCTAACAGTGGAGAAGATTCGTTTCTAAAAATTAAAATTCCCTTACTATTCTGTAAGCCTGGTGAACTCGAAAAGGAAGCCCGCCCACCGCTCTAGGGTTTGGCGCTCCGGCCCCGCGCCCCTCCTCTCTGCACACCCCGCCCTCCCCTCGCCGGGCGTGAGTGGCGTGCGCGAGCGGGCTGGGCGGGGCCTCCCGGCCCGCGGACAGGGTGTCACTTCCAGGTTCCGCGAGCACTTCCGGGTCGTCGGCCCAGCTCTGCGGTTTCTGCGGTGAGTGAAGCCCGTGGTCGAGGAGTGGGAACGTCGTGCTCGACTCCTGGCCGCTTCTGTCCGCTCTGCGGCGGGAGGCGCCTTTGCCACAGGTAGCGAGTGGGTGAGCCGGGCGGGGTAGGGAGGGGAAGTCGGGCCCGCGCTCCCTGCCGGCCCCGGAGCTGGGGCTGCGGGCGGTTGGGTCGTCTCCGAGGGCGACTTGGAGGGCTTTTCCCTCCCACGGGCGGCCCGTTACCGACTTCGGTGCCGGCAAGGCCCTGCGGCCGGTACCGAGAAAGGGAGGCGAGGCGGCTGGGGACGGTTACGTCCTGTGGCGGGAGGCTTGTCCACCCGGCGCCGGCAGCACTGACCGTGGGGAGGTCCTCAGCTCAGCACCGTATTGCCAGCCAGGTGCATGTCTTAGAGCATCCAGGCCAGCGACTTGTGTTGATGCCTAATTTCGGGGAGCACTTCTTAAGTGTCTCCTTCCTGTGTTTCGTCGTTTGTTTGAAGTCTGCTTTCAACTTTCTTCGTGCGTACTCCGACAAAGGAACGAATTTAAACTGAGTGGTTTAACCAAGAAAGACTAGGACTAGTTACTTCCGAATTTGGAGCTTTCTAATTTTCTAGACTGCAAAATGAGAAAGGAGTAATAAATTTCTGTAGCTGATACCACATTTAAGATCATTAAAGCGAGTAACTTTTCTTATTCCAATACTTTAATATTGAAGTCAGCTATCATACATATCCACCAACTCTCATATTTCATTGTCCATATCTCAAGAGATACTCAAAGTGAGATTAATTTGATGAAGCATTCTCAGCAAATCTACAACATTGAACTTCGTCTCCAAATTTAAGTCAGGTCTTTAAATAGGTTACTTCCTATTCATCGTTTTACAGTATTTATGAAATGAATTGGTGCAGTACATCATTGAGGTATCATTTAAGAGGCAAATACCCTATAGATTTGGATTTGTCATCCCAATTCCTTGGCAAAAAGCGAGTAATTTTAACGTTTAAGTAACTAGCTAAATTCTGCATAACTCTTAGACTTTTATCAAATGGGGCACAGCACAATATTCTGTAAAGGTTTAATCTCCTACTTTGTAAAGTTTTTATCTCCCTATGGAGACCTCCTTGCCCCTTTGACACTCCCTACACACACACACACACACGTTGTTTGCCTTCATTCATTTATCGAACAAATGTTTTATTGTGTGTGTCAGGTACTGTTCTAGACGCCCAGTTTACTTCAGTGAATAAAACAGACAAAAATGTATGCTCTCATGGAGCTTACGTTCTGTTGGAGGATGCATAAAATAAATATAAAAGAAGTACATTATATGTATAATGTTTCAGAAGGCGATGGTACCATCAAAGAAATTGAGCAAGAAGATAAGGAGTATGAGGAAGTTCCAGAGTGGAGGTGGGAATTGGTATTTAAAATATGTTGGTCTGTTTAGGCCTCACTTAGGTGCTCTTTGAGCAAAAACTTGAAGGAATTAAGAGAGTTAGCCAACTGAATAGCTGAGGAGAGCCTTTCAGGCAGAAAGAGCAGCCAGCCATTACAAAGGCTCTTAAGCCTGTCTTGTTTGAGGAATAGCAAGGAAGCCAATATGTCTGGAGAGGAATGAGCAAAGGGAGGAAGAGGGGGAGGTTAAATAGTAAAATAGGTGAGATCATGGTAGCCAGGTCATTGTAAGGACTGATGAAAGCCATAGGAGATTTTTTGTTTGTTTTTGAGACAGGTTCTGGAACTGTTGCCCTAGCTACAGTGCAGTGGCATCATCATAGCTCACTGCAACCTCAAACTCTTGGGCTCAAGCAATCCTGCCTCAGCCTCCCAAGTAGCCAGGACTACAGGTGCACCACCACACCTGGCTAATTTTTCTATTTTTCGTAGAGACAGGGTCTCACTCTTGCTCAGGCTGGTCTCAAACTCTCGGTCTCAAGCAGTCCTCCCGCCTCAGCCTCCCAGAGTGCTAGGATTACAGGCATGAGCCACCGTGCCCGGCCCATGGAAGATTTTGAGTAGAGAAGGAAACATGCTCTAACCTATGTTTTAGAAGATCACCCTGGCTGTGAGTTGTGATTAGAGTGTAGGGGGCAAATGTAGAAGTAGGGAAATCAGTTAGGAGGCTATTATAGTAATCCAAATCATGATGATAGTGGCCAAGGCCAGGGTGACAGCAGTGGAGATGGTGAGGAATGGTTGGATTCTGAATGCATTTTCAAGGTAGACCTTACAAGATTTTCTAGGAATTGGATGTGGAAGGTGACTTCAAAGGTTTTGCCTAAACCTATAGAAGCATGGAATTATTTCAACTGAAACACGAAAGATAACAAATTGAGATATTGAATAGGCAGCTAGATCTAGGAATGAGAAGTTCTAATACAGTGTATGAATTTGTGATTCATCAGCAATGGTATGTAAAGCTGTAAGAGTGACTTTTATCACTAAGGAGTGGATGTAGACAGAAAGTATCAGAGGACCAAGGACTGTGTCCTCTGACATTAAGAGTTTAGGGAGAAGAGAATGAACCAGCAAGTTAAAGTTAAAAGGACAATCCAAAAAGTGTAGTGTCCGAGAAGTCAAGCAAAGATCCTTTAACAAAGAGGAGGAACTAATCAGCTGTGTGAAATGCTCTAGTCTAGTGAGGATTGAAGATTAGCTTTAGCGATCCCATTGGTGACCCCCTGTTTCATTTTGCTGAGGCAAAAGTCAGTTTAAGAGAAAATGGGGGCAAAACAGAATGGGAGAGAGTGAGTACAACAACTCTAAGTAAAGTCCTTCTGGAAAGGGGAACAAGAGAAATAGAGTGTAGCTGGCAGGGGAAGTGGGTTAAGGGAGTTGTTTTTTTTTTGGGTTTTTTTTGGTTTTTTTAAGATAAGTAGCCACCTGTTTGCTGATGGTAATGATCCGTAGAGAGAGGAAATTTGATGGTGAGGGAGAGAAAGAACAATTGAATTGTTAGAACAATATCCTCCAGTGCACTAGAAGGGATAACACCTGATACAAAGGTAGAAGGATTGGATTTAGATAAAAGCATATAGAATTCAACTATGGTCACAAACAGGGAGGCCGAGTATATGGGTACAAGTTGAACATCCCAAATCCAAAATGCTCCAAACTGAGCACCAACGAGACACTCAAAAGGAATGCTCTTTGGAGAATTTTGGATTTCAGTATTTTTTGATTTGGGATGCTCAACCCATAAGTTAATATGATGCAAATATCCTAAAATCCAAAACACTTCTGGTCCCAAGCATTTCAGATAAGGGATGTTCAACCTGCATGGATATTGGTAGGTGGTTCCATGTGGTTGTGAGTCTGGAAGTTTTCATTGCCTCAGTTTCCTCAGTAAAGCAGAAAATTTTGTATCACACTTAGATACATTTCTAATATTTGATATTAGTGCTTTGATATACTACTAAGTTATTTATTCACTCAACAAATACTTATTGAATACTTACTACATACATTGTTCTAGGTGGCAGATATATAACTGAACAGAAGTCCCCACCTTCATAGATCATCTATTTTAGTAAATGGAGACAAAATAAGCATATGTATATCAACTTCAGTTACTGATATGAATGAAAATAAAGCAATGTGAGAAGGAAGATGGGTAGTTCTTTTTTATAGCTTGTTCACAGAAGGCCTTTCTGATGAGGTGACATTTGAAAAGAGATCTGAACCAAATGAGTAAATGAACTATGCAGGTATCTGGGAAGAACACTCAACAGCAAAAAGAGCAGCCAGCACAAAGGCCCTTCCGGAGGAACGTGCTTTCCGTGACAAAGAGCAGCAGGGGACCACTATAACTCAAGCAGAGTGGGGGGCGGGTAAGTAGATAAAGATAGGGGTAGGAGACAGTGGGGGCCAAATCCTGTAGGCCTTGCAAACCATGGAAATGACTTTGTGTTTTTTACTTAGAGTGAGATGGGATGCTTCCATGGGTGGTTTTGAATAGACCAATGATGTGATTTGCCTATGTTTTAAAACATAGGGTGGGGCAGGGTGGGATGGGTGTGGAATGAGGGAGACCAGTTAATGGTCTGTCACATTAATTTTAGTCACAGATGATGGTGACTTAGAGTGATAGCATTGAAGATGGTAGAAGTTGTCAGATTCTGGCTCTATTTAGAAGGAAGAGCTGAAAGGATTGGCTGACAGATTGAATGTCATGTAAGAAAAAAAGAAAGATATTAATGTTGACTCTAAGGTTTTGGGGCTATATTACTGGATGACTAGATTCTCTGTTTGCTGAGGTGGATAAAACCAAGAACAGCAAATTTGGAAGGGTAGTATCAGGAATTTGCTTTTTGATAAATTTAATTTGAGCTACCTACTTGATATTTTTATCCAACGTCAAGTAGGCAGTTTTATACGTGGGTTGTCCGGAAGGTATCCAGCCATGTGGTATGAAAAATTACGTTAACGGGCTGGATATTTTCCGGACAGCCCTTGTATATGGGTACAAAGGGAGAATTCAGGGGTGAAGATACAAATTGGGGAGTCTAAGCCTGGATGAGGTAACTAGGGGAGTGAAGCATGTGGAGAAGAGAAGACGGAAGAAGCTTTAGGGCAGTTCAGTAGTTAGAAGTCAGGGAACTGAGGAGGAACCAGCAAGAAAAAACAAGAAATGTAGTAGTATCTAGTGAGGTGATAGTAGAGAACTGAGAGTGGTGTCCCATAGCCGAAGAAATACTTCAAAAAGCCAGAAATGATCTGTCATAGCAAATGCAGACAAAGCATGTAATGCGAAGACTGATGGCTGACCATTAATTTTGCTGAATTTTACCTGATGATTGCTGAAATGTATCTCCTCCTGTCCATCTCTAGACTGAAAGTGCCATGAGGTCAGGGATCCTATACCTAACAAGTAATAGTTCAGTTAATATTTGTTGAATCTGTACTACTGCAACCCTTTTAAAGCCCTCATCCCTCATATGTTTCTTTTTTATTATTATTGATGCATAATAGATTTACGTTTTGGGGTACATGAGATAATATACATTCATATAATTAATCAAGGTAATTGGGATATCCATCATCTTAAATTATGCTAGGAACATTTGAATTATTCTCTTCTAGCTATTTTAAATGTACAGTACATTAACATTAACTATAGTCATGTTGCTGATCTATATCAGACACCAAGTCTTATTTCATCTGACTGTATATTTGTACCCATCTGTTTCTGATCTCACACTCAAACCCATTTGACCTTTTTTGCCCCAGATGCTTCAGTGGCATTTGCCTGAACCTCTGCTGCAGAATAAGTCCATCCATGCCATCTCTTTCAGCCACTCTCTGTTCATACTTAATGCCCTAATAATGTGTGTTGGTTTGTTTGTCAAACTGAAGAATCAGTTTGAAGAATTAGGAAGGTTTTCTGAGACAGTTCTCTTAGTCCACAGGCAGCCTCCATGGCTTAGAAACACAGGCAGCTGTGTATCTCTATCACAGGTCTTATTTTATACTGAATTTAACCTTTTTGTGTGTCCATTACCCTCTCCAGGATATAAATTTAGGATTGGGAGTATATCCTTAGTCCTCTTCCTCTCCCTGGTACCTATAACAGTGCCATCCTTCACCAGCGAATTGGTATTAACTGATCAACACTAAGTGGACATATAGGAATAACATTTATTGGGTGTCAGGCAGGTGGGGAGGAGGGGATGGGTATATACATACATAATGAATGCAATGCGCACCAACTGGGGGATGGACACACTTGAAGCTCTGACTCGAGGGGGGAGGGGGTGCAAGGGCAGTATACGTAACCTTAACATTTGTACCCCCACAATATGCTGGAAAAAATTTTAAAATTAAATTAAAAAAAAACAGTGCCATCCTTTTGGTAGGCACTCTATAAATACTGAATTTTAAGAGAACAAGAAAATAAAGGGACAGCCATGCAAATGTGAGCTAAGATTGTCTTGCATCAGTGGCTTGACAGCAAATAGAAAGGATAGTACATGAAAAATTCTTGCTGTAGAAGGCAGACTTTTGAAAAAGTGGTAAAGATAATACATTTTTATAAATATAACATCTATACTGTATAAAGGAGTATAAATGCCTGTGTCAAAATTATAGAAAAGAGAAAAATCATTAACTATTCCTTGTAATTATAAAATTATTATATAGTAACTTGCAATTACTAAAAATGTTACTAGTATTAATACTATCTTACACTTTATGAAGTAGACTGTATTACATAATTTATAGTGTTATAGTATGATCTCTTTCTTTTTAATAATTTTATATTAAATTTTTAGGACATCAATGCAAGCCTGAATAAGAATAACAATTTCTTCCTCCTAAAGCCATGGCATATCAGTTATACAGAAATACCACTTTGGGAAACAGTCTTCAGGAGAGCCTAGATGAGCTCATACAGGTGAGACTGAAAATCAAACATTTTTATTTCGATGGGCCTGCAATAATTCTCATCATATCCTTTATCCCATGCAAAGAGATATGAGGTAAAATTGCTTATTTGACCTAGCAAGTCAGTATCACTCACCGATAATTAACCTGAGATTCCTGTTTATTATACCATCCTGACAACAGGACATAAAATATAATGATGATTGAATGATACAGTTGAATATAGCTAAATCTTCAAAATTTTTTGTTGAACATAAAAATTAAGATTGTTGGTTTTAGACTCATATTTAGAAGAAAAAGAAGACTTAGAAGATTGTTGGTTTTAGACTCATATTTTATGTACCTTTAAGATAATTTTAGAATTTTGAATTTATATTTCAATTTTAAGAGAATTAACATTTTAATATAAACATCACATCCAAGAACAAATTAAGTATTTCCATTTGTTGATATATTTTATGGGCTTTAATAATATTTAATAGGTGTTTTTTTAATATGGGCCCTATGTATTTTATTTAAAAGAAATGGTTTCTTCGAATTACTGAAAACCTCTTTCCAGACACTGTGAAAGGAAGATAGACAAAGTTTTGTTCTGGCTTTGTAACAGCACAGCATGGTTTTTTAAAAATTATTTTTGTGTCAAGATGGTGCAAAAGATATTTTCAGCTTTCAGGCTTTGCTTCTTCGTTGTCTATTATGACAAAGGAGAATAAAGAATTCTAGTTTGATGGCTCTGGTTGACTTCAGTTAAATTTTAGATGAAAATTTGCATATTTTTACTTACTTTGATGTTTTTCCCTAAGAGGATTTATGACCTTTACTTTTTCTCAGTCTCAACAGATCACCCCCCAACTTGCCCTTCAAGTTCTACTTCAGTTTGATAAGGCTATAAATTCAGCGTTGGCTCAGAGGGTCAGGAACAGAGTCAATTTCAGGGTAAGGATATTTTCCTAAATCAAGAAGTCTGCACCAATGGTTGTTACAACAGTGTTTTTTAGGACCCCTACATATTTATTAATCATAAGAAGAAGAAATGGTTTAGTCAAATTTTGGAATTTATTTTTTAATAACTAAATTATAATACTTTTCAATCTGCTGTGTACTACTAAGTTCATCCACTTAATGTGAGATAGCGTTGCTTGTAGATTTTATTCCATTGTTTCACAAATCAGCCTGTGTATGTTGGTTACCTTCCCTGAAGACTTACTGAGATTTCATACACCTGAAACATTATCAGCAGGATTGAAGGTAAGTGGCAAAGTAATCCCCTAGGTTCACAGTTATGTTTCAAACTCTGGCTTTCACCCATATAGGGAAGTACACAGTTATTGCTAGAAACTTCGTGTTATCTCCCACCCACTCCTTGATAACATGGCTTATAAAAACTTGATCTAGTGGCACATAATAGTCTATTTTGATACTTAATCTCATTTGAGTCATTTATACTTTGAAAAGTCATCCATTCAAAGCTGAACAAAATTATGTTCCAATTTCATAGTAAATTCAGATTAAGGGCCCATTGAAAGAATCATGCTAAAATAGAAATAATTTTACCATAATATGATGATATGATATTGAAGGAGTCATATACCATAGTTTATAATGATGTCTGGTTATTTTCCTATTATATTTATCTAATATTTATGCTTATGTTGTGTTACAAGGCATAACCAAAATGTAGACATTAAAAGGTTAAAATATATGAAAATCTTCCATACTCCAAAGAGCAAAGGAAAAAAAAACTAAAAATAAATAAAATATGTGACAGTGAATATATGAAAAGAACTTAGAGGTTACCTTGCATTTAAAAGAGGTGGTTTTATTTTTGGTTTTACTGGTGATGAAAAACACAAAGGAAAAATTTATTATTTATTCAACAAACATTTGAGTGCCTGCTATATACCAGACATTGTTCTAGATATTGTGACTACAAAAATGAACAAGATAGACAAGGCAGTTTGACTTACATTTTATTGAAGAGATAAAATCCATGTGTATTTTATATTCATATAAATAAGTTTCTTATCAGTTTCGTGTGACAAAAAATTTTCTGGAATAAAATATGTCTTTAAGACTATAAAATTTGATCCATGGATTCTTGAATTTTTAACAGTAACAATTCTGGCAAAATTAGTTTGTGTGTGTTTGTATTACCATATGTAAAAACCTGCCCAGTTGATTCATGTTAATATATAAACTTGCCCGTGTAGAACATTTGGTGGACTATTTACCAGAGGCTATAAAGTTGACAAGGTCTGAATCCTGTTCTAGTTGCATTATTATAGGTCTCTAGTTTGAATCTCTTTAGCTAAAGTTAACGGTAATTTGACATTTCAATTTCTTTTGCATACTGTTTTGTAAGTTTGTCTATTTTCCAAAAGCTATAAATACTCAGTCTTAACCAGGACTTTTCCGTTCTTGCTTTTCTTTTGCTGCTGCTGCTATTCTAGCTCAGGCTTTCATCACTCTGCTCCTTGCTGGGTTACAGCCAACTTGATCAATTTTAAGTCCAAAATGTTTGCAAATAGCATTCTGTTTAGCTTGGTGGAGCACATGGCCAGGACAAAAGAGATAATACATTGATAATCTTATTTTCAAAGCTATATTGCTAGATCACACTTAAATATATATTTTTATTTATAACAATTTTTGCTGTTGTAGCAATAAGGTTAAGTACCCATTATTAAAGAATAATATAGCATGTTAAATTGTTTTTGTTTTAAGTCCTTATATGAATTCCATGTAAGTGAAATTATTTAGTAGAATATTGTAGGAAAAAAATCTCCTTGCATGTGAAAGGTTAAGGTTTTAATTATTTATATGTTGAAATGTATTAGTAAAAAAGTAAAAATCTATGTACCAAGGACCTTGATCTGAATTAATTTTTAGGGAGAAAATTCAGATTGAACTAGTACATATAACTGGGCTTTTAAAGAGCCATTGTTGCCAGGCACAGTGGCATGCACCTATAATCCCAGCTACTCAGGAGACTGAGACAGGAAGATCACTTGAACCCAGGGGTTCAAGACTATCCCTGGGCAACATAGCGAGAACCCCTCTCTTAAAAATAAAATTAAAATTCAAAAAGCCATTACAGGCCGGGCACGGTGGCTCACGCCTGTAATCCTAGCTCTCTGGGAGGCTGAGGCAAGCAGATCGCTCAAGGTCAGGAGTTCAAAACCAGCCTGATCAAGAGCGAGACACCGTCTCTACTAAAAAAAAAAAAAATAGAAATAAATTAATTGACCAACTAAAAATATATAGAAAAAATTAGCCGGGCATAGTGGCGCATGCCTGTAGTCCCAGCTACGCGGGAGGCTGAGGCAGAAAGATTGCTCGAGCCCAGGAGTTTGGGGTTGCTGTGAGCTAGGCTAACGCCACAGCACTCACTCTAGCCTGGGCAACAGAGTGAGACTTTGTCTCAAAAAAAAAAAAACATTGTTGGCTCAGTAATTATCTAGCTGACATACTCTTTATGAATCATCAATTTATTTTAATCTAAAATTAGAAAGCATTTAATAACTGTTTTATATATAAATTTAATGTTTTCACAGTCAAGTTTTATAGCATTTTATTTTCTCAATAAAACAAATGAAATATATACATTTATACTACAACTAATCTGTTATGATTATATATTTTTCAATCCAAGCTACATCTAAAATGCTTTATATTTGAAAGTGAGCACTCACATACCATAAATCTCAATGGCGTGCTCTGTTCAGATTGTTGGCACAGCTAACATCAGTTATCCAGAGAGAGTAACCAGCATACTTATAGGGTCATGGATTACTTACAAATTAAGGGTGCCAGAAATGAACATAGAGATTGTATTTGGCTGTTTAGGTTTCCAAAGTGTCAGATTGTAGCAAAGGAGCAGATAATTTTTAGGTATTTTTTTACATTTACAATTCTTTGGCTGGGCGCAGTGGCTCACACCTGTAATCCTAACACTCTGGGAGGCAGAGGCAGGAGGATCGCTTGAGGTCAGGAGTTCAAGACAGCCTGAGCAAGAGGGGAGACTCCATCTCTACTAAAAATAGAAAAGAATTAGCCAAGCATGGTGGCTCGTGCCTGTAGTCCCAGCTACTCAGGAGGCTGAGGCAGGAGGATCACTTGAGCCCACGGAGTTTGAGGTTGCTGTGAGCTAGGCTGATGCCACGGCACTCTAGCCCCAGCAACAGAGCGAGACTCTGTCTCAAAAAAAATAATAATAATACAATTCTTTGTCTTGACTTAACATATTCTAAGTCGTTTTCCATGCATTAATTACCACTCCACTGAAAATGCTCTTGCCAAGTTATTTTTGCTAAATCTAATGCATAATTTGTGATACCATTGATTATTCCCTCTTTTTTAAAACTCATACTTTCCTTGAAACCATATTGTTAGCTTTTCTTCTATTCCCTAGCCTCTTACTCTCAGGCTCCTTTTAAGTTTTCTTCTGTCTCTGCCTATCATTTAATTGTTGGTATTCCTTAGAGTTATATCACACCTCCACATATTCTCCTTGAATGATCTCATCTAACCCTGTGGCTTTAATTATACTGGATAAGTTCATGTTCCCATGCTTTCTCCTACCCTCCAACTGCTTATTGGACATCGTAACTTAGATATATATGAAACTCAACAAGTTCCAAACTTAACTCTCCTCCCAAACTGACTTTTTCTGTGAATGCGTTGTCACTCAAGCCAGAAACTTGGGAATTACCTTAGATTTCTCTCTCCCTACCCTACCATATTTATAGTTGTCAAGTCCTGTTGGTTTTACCTTTTAAAGTCTCTTCATTTTTTTTTTTCCTTTTTTAAGTCTCTTCGTTTCTATTGATCTTCTTGCTACTACTGTAGTAAAGCCACTTTGACCTGTCTGATTCACCCAGTTAAGAGGCATCATCTTCCTAGATGTTCTTCCTTCAGTCGTATTCCCCTCTAGTCCATTCTTCATGTCATCACCAGAAATGCAGATTTGATCATGTGATTCCTCTGCTTAAAATCCTTCATTGACCTCCCAATACAGTTATAGAATAGGGCAAAAGTTTTCCAAGGTTGTCCATGGTCTCCTTCACCTTAGGACCTCCTGACACATTCTGTTTTCTGGAATCTACTACTACTACCAATTTTTAATATTATTATTATACTGCAGAGAGCATTTGTGCATTTGATGCTTTTTTTCTGAATTGAAGATTTTAGGCATTTAAATGCCTTATGAAATGCTAAATTTCATATGTGACTATATGTGTGCCTGTGTATATCTCAGGTTTTGATTGTATTCTGTTGGTTGGCATCTATCCTTGACTTTCACCACACTCTTTAAATTTCCTTTTAGGCCAGTGTGGTGGCTCACACCTGTAATCTCAGCACTTTGGGAGGCCAAGGATTGCTTGAGGCCAGGAGTTCAAGACCAGCCTGAGGAACATAGTGAGACCCCCATCTCTATAAAATATTTAAAAACTAGCTGGGTGTGTTGGTGTACACCTCCAGCTACTCACGAGGCTGAGGCAGGACGATCACTTGAGCCCAGGCATTCCAGGTTACAGTGAGCTATGACCATGCCACCACACTCCAGCCTGGGTGACATAGCAAAACCCTATCTCTAAAAATAAAATAAAATTTCCTTTTAATGTTCAAATATATATTCCTGCTCCTTAACAACTTTTGTATTAACTAGAAGAATGCAAGTTGCACAGGATAATGAATATTGTAGTTTTAGTGGCTAATACAGTAATACATCTGAGCTAAGTCACAGGATTAAAATTAATAAGTATGGAGAATTAACATACACAAAATATGTAGCCTTTTGAAAGTATTTACATAAAAATTAAAATGAACTTTCATAATTTAGCCACATGGGGGCAGTAGAAATACAAATTCAAGTTTTCATTCCACTTTCATATTTCAGGTAAGTAATTTGCAGACTCTTACAGTTCTGAAAATAGTCTGCTAACTGAAATGTTTTTTAACTCTTAGCAAATTTATCTAAGGTTGTCCTTTTTTAAGTAAATAGGATTAAAATGAAGGAAAATCTAAATCTTAAGCATTAAACATACTGTTTTAACAATTATGTGTACTTAGTAGAAAGTTCTCTTAAATTGCTTTGGAGAAAAATGAGAGGAAAAAATGACTTTTCATGTTATGTCTAAATGTTTTTGTTTTAAAGGGCTCTCTAAATACGTACAGATTCTGCGATAATGTGTGGACTTTTGTATTGAATGATGTTGAATTCAGAGAGGTGACAGAACTTATTAAAGTGGATAAAGTGAAAATTGTAGCCTGTGATGGTAAAAGTAAGTGTTTGCCTAATTACTGTGAAAGCAAAACTGTGTGAAATCTTGTTTTACGAGCCTTTAGAAAATCATCTGTATGAAAAGCCCAAGGGGGAAAATGGCCAAATGATCAACTCCCTGATGGAGACCTAGCTTCTATCTCAGCTAGATTCTGAATTCCAGATCTCAAACAGACCTCTTAACTGACTTTAGGTATATATACATTTCACATGACACACAGACCACTAACACAGATTGACTTGCTTTTCTTCTCTATTTTAGTTGCAAATTTTAAGTCTTTATCAGGCTTTTCACAGACACCTTTTTCTTTAAGGAAGTGTTTAATTTTGACAATATATTCTATGGTTTCTATGTTACTGGAAATATAAAATTTTATATTTAAAAACTTCTTATTTTAAAACAGATTTTAACCATAAGAACCTTGCAGTCACAATGGTAAATATCCATTCCTCTAATCTGTTACATCTGTGTGGTGAATTTTCCACACCAGACCTAGGAACTTGTTAGGTCCTTAAATGTTTCAGAAGCTATACATTACTGCTTTCTGCTTCAGGATTTATTATTTCCATTTTGCTAATAGTATTTTAAATATATGTTTATGTTTGCTTTATAATGAACCATTTGTGTTTAGAGCAGCTATTTAAGAATAGTCTCTTCCAAATGAGGAAATCTCTAAACCTAGCAACATTATAATGATTTTGTATCATTAAGGTTGACTAGGAATAATCATTTTGAGAATTTAAGCATAGTTGACTTTTTAATATAGTCGTCAGATACTTACATCTTTTTTGTTATAGCAAACAAGTTATAGTTAGGTCTTTTTTTTAATTCCTGTGAAGGTGATACTATTTCTTGGATCACAAGATAATATTTCTATATTTGAGATAATGTATAATTTTTCCTATAATTGAAGCTAATAGCATTCCCATAGCCCTTCAGTTTTTAAGCTTTTATTAGACTGTAGAATTTGGGCATTTATAATTCCTGGACCTCTGTGAAAATGAGTTCATGATATACACCAGCACTGTTTAGTAGAACTTTCTGAAATGATAGAAATGTTTCATGTCTACATTTTTCAGTAGTCATGCGTGGCTACTGAATACTTGAAATGTGGGTAGGGCAACTGAGGGACTTAATGTTTTAATTTTATTTAGTTTTTTATTAGTTAATTTGAATTAATTGAAATAGCCACATGTGGCTAGCCAGTGACTACCATATTGGACAGCACGGATGTAGATTAGTAGTCCATTTCAGACATTTGAACCATAGCTAAGAACCAAAAAGTCAGTAAAGAAGGCCTCTGAACAAACTTAATAATATCAAAGTGTCCTT
This sequence comes from Cheirogaleus major, assembly GCA_963574435.1. Classification (NCBI taxonomy): domain Eukaryota; kingdom Metazoa; phylum Chordata; class Mammalia; order Primates; family Cheirogaleidae; genus Cheirogaleus; species Cheirogaleus major. Next base: position 43,532 of record CAUYPO010014563.1, on the reverse strand, counting down.
GTAAGGATACGTGTTTTACTTATAGGAGCTCCTATCCAGTGGTCCTTAGAGTGTGTTACTTAAAGATACAACATTATTTGTTTTTGCTAACTTTGGTGGATGAGAAGGAACAAGTCGGCAGTGGTTTCTGAGGAGCTTCTCCCATTTATAGCACAGTGTAGTAATTGATTTTCAATGAAAAAATTGTTGAAGCTTCAAGAAAAGCTTAGATTATGTTCCGTTTACTATATATCTACAGAAAAGAATGCAATCATAGAAATTTTTCTTTCCAAAATAAAAATGGTTTGGCATTTACAGGTATAGGTAAGTTTAAATGATTAAGAAAATACATTCCTGAATGATGCCAGATAAGTGAGGGACTATAAAGTAAGTCCACTTTATTCTGAAAGTCAGCTTTCTGAAATAAAGATGAGTTCCTAATAAAGAAGCAGAGAAAAAGTGATAATAGCTAGAATTGGCCTGTGGTGGTAAAAAGTGTTTGCCTAATTTTGATCTGTTTCTCACTAGGAAATATCTCTAAATACAATTCTCTTCTGATTATATGTTATGGTCCTTTGTGATTTAAAATCTTAGGACAGAGGACCTGAAAAAAATGTGGTTATATAGCAGTTACATGAACCAAATGTGGTTCAGCCTGATTTTTCTCTAGCATAACGATGGATAGCTATATGCCTTTTTATCTCTATCTTAAAAGAAAAATTATTGAAGTTCTCAGGGTATTTCCATGGTCAACTTCCCTTTCATACTTGCCTCCTATTGTTCCCCACCCTTCAGACCACCACCACCATTAATCTTGTTTTCTTTTTTTAAAGATATTCTTAAATATTTAAGTTTAAAATTAAGTTGCTCCTTGAATTTACTCTCTCTCTCCTTTGTTTCCTAGATACTGGCTCCAATACTACAGAATGAATAGGAAACAATGGCTTTTTTATGCTGTCTTCTATTATTATTCATCACTTTTTGAAGAGAAGCATAGAAGAGACTTTTTTTAATTTATTCTAGCATTGCAGAAATGATTACACTGTGTTATATGAAAATACCAGTAGAAAGAAGCTTATAACTCTGTAGCCTCTTACCTTACAGCCTCTTACAGCATGAAAAATACATGACTTTTTTTTAATGACAAATCAAAACTTGTTGCCTTCCTAAGAATATTCTTTAATAAACTCATTTTAAAACTCTGTGTGAGTAATGACTGGTGAAGCTATTAAGCTAGCAACATGAAGACTTTAGATAAGCATTTTGAAAAAGTACCATGTTCCTTGCAAAGGAAATTAGAAAATGCATTAATTTCAATAAAGTCATGTTACTTTTGTCAATTGTAACTTGATCTGATGAAAGCATCAGCAGAGGCAAAACCAAATTCTGGATGGAATTTTACTAAGAAAATACCTTTTTTAAAGTACAAAACCAAGGGTAATCATTGGTATGAAAAGCCCAAATACAACTTAATTAGGAAAAGTTAGATAATCTTTAGATAGGTTCAATAGCAAAAACAAAAAAACTTCCAAACAGCATAAAATAGTCCTGTTTGACAGGTCAAATGATCTACTTCTGACAAGTTATTAGACTTCCAATAAAAAGTCCTAAATGTCTGACATGTGATTCCATATCTTTGTGTACTTAATAAGATCTGGCCTTTTTTATCGTTTAGTAAGGGTAGGCTCTTGACGGCCCCATCCTGGGTCAACCCCAATTCATTCCTAGTTGAGTGTTCTTAAGCTACCACGTAGAGATGAAAGGTCACCTTTTTTTCCTCTGCTGACAAGAGTTGGCGACAATCTTAAGCAAAATAGCTTTTCGAACCTATTAAAATGATAAATAGCTCTTTATATTGCACATAGTCCCCTATTCTCAGTAGTAGGATAAGCTTGATGTTAATATATACTAGGTAACGTTTTTAAGCAAAGCTGAAGTCTAAGCAGCATAGAAATGAGACTTGTTTGTAGGATAGTAGCCAACATTATTACATGTGAAACTTTTTTTTTTTTTTTTGAGACAGAGTCTCACTGTGTTGCCCGGGCTAGAGTGCCGTGGCATCAGCCTAGCTCACAGCAACCTCAAACTCCTGGGCTCAAGTAATCCTTCTGCCTCAGCCTCTCGAGTAGCTGGGACTACAGGCATGCGCCACCATGCCCGGCTAATTTTTTCTATATTTTTAGTTGTCCAGTTAATTTCTTTCTATTTTTAGTAGAGACGGGGTCTCACTCAGGCTGGTTTCAAACTCCTGACCTTGAGCAATCCGACAGCCTCGGCCTCCCAGAGTGCTAGGATTACAGGCCTGGCCGTGAAACTGTTAACTTGTGTTACAGATGCTATTTTGGCCAGTCCTCCCAACAGCCCTGGAAAGAAGTTTATTCCCTTTTTACAGATTAAGAATGTGAAACAAGTTACCAAAGATCATGTAATTAGGATTTTTTTAATTGCAGTTAGTCAAAATTAAGCCCTTTTAGAAAGGTTCAACATAGTGGTTGAGAGACAAGTATGTTAATAGTAAACTTGGTAGTTCTAGAAATCAGAATATCACTTAAGCAAGTCATGGTTTAACATATTGCCACACTAGAAAAAAAACTTTTTTTCTTGAGGCCCTGCTGTTTTATTATGAAAATAGAATAAAAACTTCAAAAACAAAACGATCCTTTCTAATTTAATGAAAAGTTTATTTTTTGTTTTCTGTTTGTGAGTTACATGCAGTGCAACCCACATTTTTAGAATTGTCAATATTACTGTAACAAGAATATCAACAAGTAAGATTTTCACAAACCAATTGCAGGATTTTGCCCAGGGGACCACCCATCACACAACATGTGTGCTACAGCATGGCAGCATGTGTTGCCTGCACACCACGTGGCTCCCAAGGTAAAGAGACAAATGAGTTATATATGCCTCTCGAGGCCCCGGGCTCAAAATGTGTTAAACTTTTTTCCTGTTAGTCACTGAAATCTTAACAGAAGGAAGGATAAGGCTGAAGTTATATACCTGTTCGAGAACTTAAAATCCTATAAATGATGTCAATGAATTGTGCTTGCAAGAAATACAGAAGCATACTGACCCTAGGTGAGTTTCTTACATGGCTAACTGGCTTGGCCCACTAATTGGAATAATAGTTTATGCCATTATCTGGATGCACCTGCAGTTGTTACCTCATCGTGTCAGAGTAGCCCTGGACTCTCACATTAAAGCTTCCTCATCCTGCAACCCATTCTGTGTAATTTATTTGCATGTCCCCTTCCTAACCTTAACTAGCAACCATTACGTAGCCTGCTCCAGTTAAGCTTGAGAAAGAAAGAAAAAAAAAAAAATCTAAGATCTTTCATGTTTGGTTATTCTGATTCCTCCATTTTTCATGCCTTTCCTGTCAGAATCAAAATCCTACCCATTCTTCAAAATTTAACCCATTAACTGGCACGTGAGTTGTATTTAACTCAGGCTAGTTTTGAGCCTGAGGCCTTGTGAGCAAAACCCTGTGGTTGGTTCATGAAAATCTTAACTTGCTGATGTTCTTATTACGATTAATATTGACAATTCTAAAAAGGTGGATTGCATTGCATATAACTCATGCACAGAAAACAATAAAGATAACAAATTAGGATAGTTTTGTTTTAATAAAACACCATAGCCCCAAGGAAAAAAAATTTTTTTTTCTAGTGTGGCAATGTGTTAAACCCAGTTGTATCTCTGAGTGTGACTTACATTGATTTCTTCCCTTCTGACCTCTTACAAAGGAGTTTTTTTGTTTGTTTGTTTGTTTGTTGTTGTTTTTTTGACAGGGTCTTGTGCTTTTGCTTGGGCTGGTGTGCAGTGGCACTTAGCTCACTGCAACTTCCAACTCCTGGGCTCAAGTGATCCTCCAGCCTCAGCCTCTTGAGTAGCTGAGACTGACAGGTACATGCCACCATGCCTGGCTAATTTTTTACTTTTTTGTAGAGACAGAGACTTGCTATGTTGCCCAGGCTGGTCTTAGACTCCTGGCCTCAACTGATCCTCCTGCTTTGGCCTCCCAAAGTGCTAGGATTACAGACATGAGCCACCACACCTGACCAGGAGTCATTTAAATACATGAAAAAAGACCGGCGGGGTGGCTCATGCCTGTAGTCCTAGCACTCTGGGAAGCTGAGGTGCGCGTATCGTCTGAGCTCAGGAGTTCAAAACCAGCCTGAGCAAGAGTGAGACCCCGTCTCTACTAAAAATAGAAAGAAATTAATTGGCCAACTAAAAAATTATATAGAAAAAAATTAGCCGGGCATGGTGGCACATGCCTGTAGTCCCAGCTACTCAGCAGGCTGAGGCAAGAGGATTGCATGAACCCAGGAGTTTGAGGTTGCTGTGAGCTAGGCTGATGCCACGGCACTCTAGCCTGGGCAACAGAGTGAGACTCTCTCAAAAACAAAAAAACAAAAAATACATGAATAAAACACAATAAAGGACAAATAACATAAACCTTTTTGAGAACAGAGATAGTAATATATTTCTCCCAAAGGAGGGTAGGGTGATCAATTAGATATGTATTAGATTTTTATTTTGTATTAAAGCCAACCTTTGAATAGTATTATCCAAGGAAAACATTCATTCACAAATGCTTATTAAACTCTTGTTATGCCAGGCACATAGACTAGAAAATACTGCAAGAGATCTGTAAGGTGTAGTTTAGACTTCTCCTTTAAATATAGTTATGTACTCCTAAGAGATCTGTACTAAGGGCTTTTCTCAGTGTATTGAGTGGGAGGCCATCCTGTGACAGGACAGGTCTTTGTTTAAGGCTGATTAAACTTGGGTCTGTTCTAATACTCAGATACTAGAGTACTAATGCAGAGAACTGGCATGGAATGCCTAGGATTTTAACTTCTATCAGTCGAAACCAGTTTTCATATTTAGCTTAGCCACCATACATACACACCTCTACTTTTGTCTGGGAGGGAGTGCAGAAGTCAAAGCCTGACATTTCCTCCTGTTGATTCTAATTACTTGCATACACATCACGTGACTGACACTTGCACTGTTAGGTGTGTGTCTTCTAATTTTACCATAGTATTAAGACTACTGGGATTACAGAAAAGGGTCACACCAAGAGCTTATATCACCTTGTGTCCTAATTGGCCACAGGCTCCAGTGATGTAAGCTTACTTGACTATTCATGTGGAAGAAGAAAAAATCCATTAATTCATCCACTGTCATGACTGAGAGTGAAAGAAAGCTGGGCTTTCTGTAGTAGTATAGAGTCATTCCTCTCTAGATGCACAGGCACACACTATTTTAACACCCAAACTGGACAAAGAATAATAGCCTCTTCCTTGGGTTTAATGCCAGACTGGTGATTGATTGGCCTGTTTGTTGTGATCTACCTTCAGCCTACTGGGGGGCAGGAGAAGTCATTTCATCTCTTGATAGGTATCAATCATAGTGTCATAACATGCTAATGTTACCTTCAGTTTTGAGTGAGTCACAAATTGCTACTAATTTTTTGAAATTTTTAAATATGTACATATATTTGAAATTATATACATATATGGTTATTTATATATGATTCCACTGGGGAGGCAATTATTTATACCATAGTTATGAAATTTGGATTCAAGTGAAAAATATAGTTGATTTTATAGAATGAGGGCAAATTATAGGAGGCCTTGAAAGCTGGGGACAGAAATTCTTATGGGGCCTTTAATGGTCTTTCAGGATGGAAGACACGTGAAAAAAAGCTGAAATATGCAGGAAAGATGAAAGGGTATCCAGGCAGGAGTTAAAATTAGTTCTGGTGTAGGGGAGTAATTATGGGAATAAGAAAGCCCAGATTAGGGAGATTTCACTGAGAAATCAACAGACCAGGGAGTTCAGTTTGTTAACATACATAGGAACATTTCCAGGACCTACTGGCCAAGGTGCCAACTCATGGTCCACACGATGAGGTTCGCAGAAACTTTCAAAGCTGAATGGAACCTCAGAGATGATCCTGTGAATCCAGCCTCCTCATTTCAGTGCACAAGAAAATTAAAAGCCAGATAGAGGTTCACATTTCCAAGACCAAAAATCTAATCAGGAGGAAAACTTAGTCTAAAACCCCCAAAAGCTACAAAACCTAGAATACATGAAAACACAAGCTGTCCTTTATGTCCCATTGTTATTAATAATTATATAAGCATCTTTAAGTCCCTGCTACCACTCACCTAAAAGTACACTAGATGCAGCTAAGTGAGAACCCACTAGATTAAAATCAGTGCTTAATACTAAAATATTTTTGAATGATGTCTAGCACTGAAAAAATAATTGGGGGCAAAGGGGTGGATATTGAAAAAATACAGTTGACCATCATTGATAGTTGTTGAAGCTCAGTAATAGGTAAATGGGATTCATTACATACCCATCTCATTATTTGAATATATGTTTATCACATGTCACCAGTTCTAAGAAAAAAAAGAATATATTTTTTAAAATTTCTTGAAAGATTTTTTTTAAAAATCAATGCCTGCAATGTTTAGCATTTGGCCTAAAATGTTACAGTTGAGGCTTGTTTTCTCTGGTAGTGTTATCTTAATATCGCGGCCGGCATGTAAATCCCATACAGCAGTCTCATAACTAGTTTCAGCTGCTCAGGACAATTACTTGCCATGTCTTTATGGTGCCTTCTAAGAGCCTCCAAAATGAATTGGTAGCTTCTGTTTTGTCAACCCATTCTAAAAATACTCTAATGTGGTGAAAATTCATACATTTTTTGCATGCCCTAGTAATAATAAAATCTTATTTTTCTAGTACATAGGTAGATAGAATCTGTATGGGGTTTAGAGCAGGGCAATTCACCTTACAAGAGGTACAGGAACTAGGCAACCTGCAGCAAAGTATTTAGGGGGATTAACTCAAAAGAGCATTGTGTAGAAAGATGGGCAACAGTATTCCCTCTTGAATGATCCCCACTCTGATTCTGTGAATCTCCTGAAATTCTGTCCCAAGAGCAATAGGCTTCAAAACTGGTTCTTTTGCCTCTAGGCAGAGATGTGAGGTTGTTCTTTCTACTTCTGGAGACACACAGGCATCTAGTCATGCCAGAGTAAAAAGGATGGGACTTCCTTCCATAAATAACTAGAAAAGTAAATCAACTATGGGAAAGAAATGTTTTGCAGATATTGGACCACAAGCAACACCGGACTGTAATCCCTGAGGATGAACCCTGTAATCATCCCAGTTCTCTGCAGGGAGGCAATACCCAAACTGTCGGCACAGGGAAAGGAAACCCAAACAGCCTGGCATTCTTGCTGGGTGGTTGAAAGTTGCAGAGCAGATTTCCAGAAAGGAGAACATATGGAGAAAAAAATCTTCAGGAATCTATACAGTGCTCCTCTAGAGTCTTTACTGAGTACTTGGCTACAGTAAGCAGACTGCCACTCCACAAGGCCAAGCAAAGAGTGGGGAGTTGTAAACAGAGCAATTCCCAAAGTTCACATAGGGTGGGGAGCCAGAGCGAAGAGTCCTCAGTAATCACCAAGGCATTAAGTAGAGTCCCCAGAAAGGTCCTGCCTCGATAGCCAAGTTGACAGACAGGACTCAATGGGGTCAAACTGTTGCACAAATAACTGCCAAAACAAAGCCCAACACAAGTAAGCAAAATCCAGATCTTTGACAACTGAACAGTCACATTATCCTGCATCTAATGAAAAATTATAGGCATGCTAAGAAGCAGAAAAATGTGACCATAACTAGGACAAAAAGTATGAATAGAAACAGATGCAGAAATGACAGGGATGATGCAGCTAGCGGACAAGTATGGTAAAACAGCTATTTCTTTACAAGTACTTAAAACATAATGAGAAAAATGAAAAATAGTTTTTAAAATAACCAAACAGAACTTCTAAAGATGAAAAGGACAACATATGAAGTGAAAATTTAACTGGATAGTTAACAGTAATGAATTGTAATTACTGTTAGATACCACAGAAGAAAAAAATCAGTGAAATTGAAAAAAATAGCAATAAACTTAGTCCAAAATACAGCAGACAGAATATGACCAGGGGGAAAAAATGAGCCTCAGAGACATGTGGAATAATATCAAGTGGCTGTATCTGTATATTTGTAGTTCCAGAAGGAAGGGGGAAGAGAAAAAACATTGAGGAAATAATGGCCAAATTTTTCCAAATTTTATGAAAACTATAAACCATCAGCAAAGAACCTTAACTCCAAGCAGGGTAACCACGGTATATGGTAATCTAATTGCTGAAAAACAGTGATAAAAACAAAATTTAAAAACAATAGGAGGTAAAAGACACTTTACACCCACAAAAACAAAGATAACAATTTCCACAGGGTTTTGTTTTTTTTTTTTTTTTTTTTTTTGGAACAGTGTCTCACTGGGCTAGAGTGCAGTGGCATCATCCTAGCTCACAGCAACCTCAAACTCCTGGGCTCAAGCGACCCTCCTGCCTCAGCCTCCCAAGTAGCTGGGACTACCGGGCCGCCACGACACCCAGCTAATTTTTTCTATTTTGAGTAGAGACGGGGTTTTGCTCTTGCTCATGCTGGTCTCAACCTCAAGTGATCCTCCCACCTCGGCCTCCCAGAGTGCCTCATTACAGGTGTGAGCCACCACGCTCGGCCTTCCACAGACTTCTTGAAAACTATGCAGCTAGAAGATGATGAAACAAAATTTTAAAAGTACTGGGGGCCAATCCACACCCGTTAGGATGGCTGCTATCAAAAAATAAAAAAAGATAAGTATTGGTGAAGATGGAGAGAAATTGGAATTCTTGCACACTGTTGGTGGAAATGTAAAATGGTGCCACAGCTATGAAAAACATTATGGTGGTTCTTCAAAAAGAAAAATTAAAAGTAGAATTACCATATGATCCAGCAGTTCCACTTCTGGATATAAATTCAAAAGAATTGAAAGCATTAACTCAAACAGTTATTTTTACACTTATGTTCATAGCAGCATTATTCACAATTGCCAAAATACGAAAACAAGCCAAGTGGATGAGTAGATAAAATGTTGTGTGTGTGTGTGCACACACAGTGCAATATTATTCTACCCTAAAAAGAAAAGAAATTCTGATACATGCTCCAATACGGATGAGCCTTGAAGACATTATGCTAAGTGAAATAAGCCAGTCACAAAAAGACAAATGCTATATGATTCCACTTATATGAGGTACCTAACATGTCAAATTTATAGAGACAAAGTAGAATGGTGGTGGCAGGAGAGGGGAGATAGAGGGAGTGGACAGTTGTTCTTTAATGGGTATTGAGTTTCAGTTTTGCAAGATGAAAAGTTCTGGGCCAGGCACAGTGGCACATGCTTATAATCCCAGCACTTTAGGAGGCAGAGGCGGGAGGATTGCTTGAGGTCAGGAGTTCAAGGCTGCAGTGAACTATGATCACACAGAACCAGACCCTGTCACAGAGAGAGAAAAGAGAAAAAAAGGAAAGAAGAGGAGAGGAGAGGAGAGGAGTGAAGGGAAAGGAAAGGAAAGGAAAGGAGAAAAGGAAAAGGGAAAGGAAAGGAAAGAAAAGAAAGGAAAGAAAAAGGAAAGGAAAGGAAAGGAAAGAAAAAAAAAGAAAAGGAAAGGAAAAGAAAGGAAGGAAGAAAGAAAGAAAGGAAAGAAAGAAGAAAGAAAGAAAAGAAGAAGTAGGAGGAGGAGGAGAAGGGGGGAAGGAAGGAAGAGAAAGAAAGAAAAAGAAAGAAAGAAAGAAGAAAGAGTTCTGGAGATTGGTTGCACAACAATGTGAATGTACTTAACACTACAGACCTGTATGTACACTTAGAATGGTAAATTTTATTTTAAATATGTCTTACCACAATTTTTTTAATTTACAAAACAAAAGTGCTAAAGTGAAAATCTGCTGTCATCTCCCTGCCTGTTCCACATCTGTCTGCTCTTCTCAAGCCCCGTCGCTTCCCAGAAACATTCCTCACCCTTTCGATTGCCCCTGTTTATCAACCTTCCCCATAGCACCGCACTAGATACTGAATTGTCTATGTCTTAACACTTAATCTGTGGGACCCTTGAGGACAAGAACTACGTCTTCAGCTTGTCTGGGGGCCTCTTACCGTGCCTATCTTAGAGGAAGTGCATCAGTGTCAGAAAGCACACTGAGTATTCCAAACAAGGAATTTAATACAGAGAATTCGTTACAAAGGTGTTCAAAGGGCTGGAGGAGCAAAAGGAAAGGTAAAGTCTAAAGAATAGTTAATTGTAGGAAGCAGCTAACATCCCTAGAGCTGGAGGGAGCACAAAGGTCCTATATGACCCAGAGCTCACGCTCACTAAGCCACTGAGGTTGCTACTGTTGAACCAGCCTCAGCTGCCACTGTGCTGTTGCTATCATGGCTGTCACCAGTATCGCTTGTGACACTACCAGAAGGTATAAGAAAAAGGGTTGCTCCCTTCCTCTCACCTTCCAGTATCCCAGCAGTGCCTCCCAAAGGTAAAACTAAACAGAAATCCAGCTGCAGGAGTCTGGGAATTGTCACTTGTAGATCTGCCACAGCAGGGAAGGGGAAAATAGCAACGAGTTGATATGGAGCTGAAATACAACAGACGATGTTCAGCACCCTCCTTTGACTACTCAGCACATATACCCCTCCTTTTGCCCATTTTGAAATTTATATCCAACAAATAACTATCACATTATACAAAAATATGCTTAATCTCGCCACCAAAAAACACAAAGTCCCATCAGTCACTGTGAATGGATCTGGATGATACATATCTTCTAGTTTAGTCAGCCACCACCACTGGAGATATTTTATAATAGTAAGACTAAACTGTAAAGATAATCACCACCAAACCTTTTATATATGACAGTATAAGGGGCCGGGCACCGTGGCTCAAGCTTGTAATCCTGGCGCTCTGGGAGGACAAGGAGGGAGAATAGGTTGAGCTCAGGAGTTCAAGACCAGCCTAAGCAAGATCGAGACCCCCATCTTTACTAAAAATAAAAAAATCTAGCTGGGAATGGTGGCGTGCACCTGTGGTCCCAGCTACTGGGGATGCCAAGGCAGGAGGTCACTTGAGCCCAGGAGATTGAGGTTGTTGTGAGCTAGACTGACGCCACTGCACTTATCCCAGGGCAACAGAGTGAGACTCTGTCTCAGAAAAAAAGAAAGAAAGAAAGAAAAAAGAGTATAAGGAAAGAAAAGAGGGAAATGATCGACATGTAAAAATATGTATATAAGAAAAGAATAAATAAACAGCTGGCACAGTCCTCATTTTAATAAATCAAATGGCCACCACTGACCTAACTCCCTTCAGAACCTATATTATTTTCCCATTGCCCTCAGTCAGCACCTTAGTGGACTGGGGTTCTTTACTGGTTAGGGCACCCTGAACATTATTTCTGAAGTATCTGAGTCCTTATTTAGTGATTCTGCCATTAGTGAGTTGCTATAGCCTCCCACTAACCTTTACTACTAAACATGGAGGCAATAAAATGCACTCTCCCCTTTATTGTTTAGCAATGGATATATTTCCCCGATAATCGGGATCAAGCACCCCAGTCAATACAATAAGCTTTTTTCCCATTGGTCCAGTGGCATAAGAACCATAAATGCCCAAATGGGAGTCTCAGTTTCCAGTTCAGTGGGACCAGTGTTGGTTTCCTCATGGAAACATCCTCCCTTGGGACCTAAAACCTATAAACCAGCAGAGTTCAATATTGTAGGTACTGGAAGCAAAAAATTCTGTTACTGAGTTATTAGATATAATATTAAAAAGTCACACTCACTTCCTCCCTTGATTCCTAGGCCCTTTAATTCGATGGCCAACCATTAACAAAGAGCACCCAAATGTCTAAATTGTGGGTTATAAATACCATTCACCAAAAAAAAAAAAAAAAAGCGTCTTATAGAATGACTCATTAAAGAATGGAAGATATTATACAATAAGCCAAGCCTTCTTATATCAGAAAATAAGAAAATTATCAAAGATTATTCATGTCATGTCATGTCAAAAGGACACTGGAGCCAACTTTAAAGGGCTCTCACTAGCTGTAGTAGACTGAATAATGACCCCCAAAGCTATCAGGTCCTAATCTGTGGAATCTGTAAATGTGGCAGATTATATGGCAAAGATTTTGCAAATGTGATTAAATTAAGGATATTGAGATAGGGAGAGTATTGGATAATCAGGGTGGGCCCTAAATGTAATCATGTATGTTTTTATAAAAGAGATGCAAAGGGAAATTTGATAGAAGAGAATACAATGTGACCATGGAGGTGGAGATTGGAGTGATGTAGCTACAAGCCAAGGAATGCCAGCTAGAAGCTAGAAACAAGGAACAGGGCTGGGCACAGTGGCTCATGCCTGTGATCCTAGCACTTTGGGAGGCTAAGGTAGGAGGATTGCTTGAGGCCAGGAGTTGGAGTTTGAGACCAGCCTGAGCAACATGGACCCCATCTCTACAAAAAATTAAAAAATTATCTGGGCATGATGGTGCTCTGAAGTAGGAGGATCAGTTGAGACTAGGAGTTTGAGGTTGCAGTGAGCTATGATGACACCACTGCACTACAGATTGAGCTGCTATCTCAAAAAAAGAAAAAAGAAGAAGAAGAAGAAGAAGAGCCTTGCCAATACCTTGATTTTAGCCCCGTGAAACCGATTTTTGGACTTCTGGTCACTGGAACTATGAAGGAATAAATTTCTGTTGTTTTAAGCCACAAAGTTTGTTATAATTTGGTACAGCAGCCATAGGAAAAAAACACGCTAACCAAAGGTGGAGCATAGTAAGACATCATTAAAATAATTGCAATGAATCACAGCATGCAAGTTATATTTTTAAACAATTCATGAGTTCAAAATGATACCAAGACCTCTACACACACACACACAAATTCATTTGTCACTAGGTAACAATTCATTATTCTGAAAACTGACAGTGGGAAATAACTGTATGTCAGGGTAACAATGACATTGGACATTTGCTTCAAAATAGCCCAGCTGGGCTTGGTAGGCTAGTAAGAGTGTAGATAAAAAAAAAAAAAAAAAAAAAAAAAGATTGTTCAGGAGTTGATAATTGTTAGAACCGGACGCCGGGTCCATGGTGGGTTATTATGCCATTCTCTTCACTTTAGTATATGCTTGAAGATTTCCATATTAAAGGGGTTTTTCTAAAAATATCTTCTATAGATCCTCACTGCTTACAGATGAAGTCCAAACTCCTTGATAGAAGCAGAACACCAGGGTTTCTGCAGTCTGGCCATCTTCCAGGGTCCTCCTCACCTGCCCTCATTCCCAGCCGTCTCCCCATTAGCAGCAGGGAGCTACATTTAGTTCTCTGAACATACCTGGTATTTTCACACATTTGGTAATCCCACTTGCCTACCTGGAAAACCCTTTATCATTTTCATTGTTTGGTGAACCCCTCATGGCCCAGTTTAAATGCCACTGTTTCTTCACACCTCTAATAGACTCCTTGAAATAGAATTAATCCCTCGCTTCAAAGCAATTCCAGCACATCATGGACATGACATTCCGCTATGTCCCTTCTTTCATCACAGCATAATCCCCTCCACGCTCTCTTGCCTGGATTAAATTCCATAGTCCATCATCATGATCACTGTCTTGCACACATCCGCACCTCCTTTCGCTCTCATGCTGGCTTGAATAAACCACAACCCAGGGCAAATACTACTCTCTGTCTGCACTATACAGCTGAATGTTTCCGGATGCCTGATCTCTTTTTAAACTCCCTTTCTCTAGTATCCATGGGTCCTATAAGCTGCCTCGCATCATATTTCCTTGGTCTGGCTTCTCTTCCAGTTTTTAACTTGCAACAACTATTTTACACCTTCTTCTCTTCCCAAACCTGTAACATCTTCTCCTCCATCGTTGGTGTCATACAATCATCTTGCTCTTTATTTTACTGAAAAAAAAATAAATAAATAAAGGTAGTGGAAAGAGAACTTCTAGGATATCCAAATAGCTGATAAGCATATGAAAAGCCACTCGACATCATTAGCAATCAGGGAAATGCAAATTAAAACCACAATCTCAGCCGGGCGTGGTGGCTCACCCTTCTAATCCTAGCACTCTGGGAGGCTGAGGCGGGCCAGTCGCTCAAGGTCAGGAGTTCAAGACCAGCCTGAGCAAGAGCGAGACCCCATCTTTATTAAAAATAGAAAGAAATTAATTGGCCAACTAAAAATATATAGAAAAAATTAGCCAGGCATGGTGGCGTGTGCCTGTAGTCCCAGCTAGGCAGGAGGCTGAGGCAGAAGGATTGCTTGAGCCCAGGAGTTCAAGGTTGCTGTGAGATGCCACGGCACTCTAGCCTGGGCAACAGAGTCTATCTGTTTCAAAAAAAAGAAAAAAAAGAAAAAACACACAATCTGATGCCACCAACACCCACCAGAACGGTTAAAATGACCAAGACAGATAGTAGCAAGGTAGTGGAGAATTAGAACTCTCGCATATGCTAATGGGAGTTTAAATTGGTAGATCGCTTTGTAAACTATTCACTAAACGTAAACATATGTACACCTTACGGTCCAGCAATCTCACTCCTAGATAACTAGATACATACACAACTTACACAACTGAAATGTGCAGGCATTCTTTGTTTTATTGCTCTTTGCTTTACTGTACTTCATAGATACTGTGTTTTTTACAAACTGAACGTTTGTGGCAACCCTGCGTTGAGCAAGTCTGTTGGCACCATTTTTCCAACAGCATGTGCTCCCTCATGTCTCTGTGTCACATTTTGGTAATTCTCACAATATTTGAAACTTTCTCATTATTCTATCTGTTATGGTGATCTATGATCAGTGATTTTTTTTTTTTTTTTTTTTGAGACAGGGTCTCGCTCTGTCACCTAAGCTAGAGTGCGGTGGTGCTATCACAGCTCATTGTAACCTCCAACTCCTGTGCTCAAGTGATCCTCCTGCCTCAGCCTCCCGAGTAGCTGGAACTACAGGTGCAGGCCACCATACCAAGCTAATTTTTTTGTTGTTGTTATGTTTTGTAGAGATGGGATCTCGCTATGTTGCGCAGGCTAGTCTCGAACTCTTGGCCTCAAGCAATATTCCCTCCTCAGCCTCCCAAAGTGCTAGAATTATAGGCATGAGCCACCATGACAGACTGATCAGTAATCTTTGATGTTACTATTGTAATTGTTTTGGGTGCCAAGAACCATTCCCATATAAAAGGGCAAACTTAATATATGTGTATGTTCTGACTATTCCACCAACCAGCCATTCCACCACCTCTACTTCCTCTACTTAGACCTCCCTATTCCCTGAAAAATAACAATATTGAAATTAGGCAAATTAATAACCCTACAGTGGCCTTTAAGTGTTCAAGTGAGAATCGCACATCTCTCACTTTAACTCAAAAGCTAGAAATGATTAAGCTTAGTGGGGAAGGCATGTCAAAGCCAGATAGGCTGAAAGCTAGGCCTTTTGCACCAAACAGTTGGCCAACTTGTGAATGAAAAGGAAAAGTTTAAAAGAAGGAAATTAAAAGTGCTATCCAGTAAACATACGAATTAAAAGAAAATGGAACAGTCTTATTGCTGATATGGAGAAAGTTTGAGTGGTCTGGATAGAAGATCAAACCAGCCACGACATTACCTTAAGCCAAAGTGCAATCCAGAGCAAGGCCCTAACTCTTCAATACTGTGAAGGCTGAGAGAAGCGAGGAAGCTGCAGGAAAAAAAGTATGAAGCTAGCAGAGGTTGGTTCGTGAGGTTTGAGAAAAGAGGAAGTCTCCAGATCATGAAATTGCAAGGTTTCATCCCTAAGAGGTCTGACTGGGGGAAAAAAGTACAAAGTGAAGCAGCAAGTGCTGATGTAGAAGCTGCAGCAAGTTATCCAGAAGATCTCCCTAAGATCATTGATGAAGGTGACTACACTAAATGACAGATTTGACATGTAAATGAAACAGCCTTCCTTATCCAATTCATTGTGGTGGTAAAAAAAAAAAAGAAAAGAAAAGAAAAGAAAGAAAGAAACAGCTTTCTATTGGAAGAAGATGCTATCTAGGACTTTCGTAGCTAGAGAGGAGCTTCAAAGCACCCACTGACTCTGTTGTTAGGGGCTGATGACTAAGTTGAAGCCAATGCTCATTTACCATCCTGAAAATCCTATGGCCCTTAAGAATTATGCTAGATCTACTCTGCTTGTGCTCTAGAAATGGAACAACAAAGCCTGGATGACAGCACATCTGTTTTTGGCATGGTTTACTGAATATTTTAAGCCCACTGTTGAGAACTACTGCTCAGGAAAAAAAAGATTCCCTTCAAAATAGCACTGCTCATTGATAATGTACCTGGTCACCCAAGAGCTCTGGTGGAGATGTACAATGTTTAATGTTTTTTTCATGCCTGCTAACACAACATCCATCCTGTAGCCCATGGATCAAAGGGTAATTTCAACCTTCAACTCTTACTATTTAAGAAATGCATCTCAAAAGGGTATAGCTGCCATAGATAGTGATTCCTCTGATGGATCTTGGCAAAGTAAATTAAAACCTTCTGGAGCCGGGTGTGGTGGCTCATGCCTGTAATCCTAGCACTCTGGGAGGCAGAGGCGGGCAGATAGCTCAGGGTCAGGAGTTCGAAACCAGCCTGAGGAAAAGCAAGACCCCATCTCTACTAAAAACAGAAAGAAATTAATTGACCAACTAAAAATATATTGAAAAAATTAGCCGGGCATGGTGGCACATGCCTGTAGTCCCAGCTACTCAGGAGGCTGAGGCAGGAGAATCGCTTGAGCCCAGGCGTTTGAAGTTGCTGTGAGCTAGGCTGACGCCATGGCACTCTAGCCCAGGCAACAGAGTGAGACTCTGTCTCAAAAAAAAAAGGTATGAGCTTGAACCTTGCATAAAGAAAAACTATGCACCTCATGTAAAGTCTTAATAATCATTCTTTAGCATTAAATGTCTGTTCCTGTTCTTCTTCTTCTTCTTGTTCCTTTTACATCCTAACCTGCTTCCCTGCTCTGTTACTCTGATGTAGGTAAATTCAATTTCCTTCAACCCATTTGCTTTCTTTTCATTTCTACATCCACTCACTTTTGTACTCTACCCTTGCTGCAACTACTTCCCCTGGCTCTTAGGAGCCCCTCCTCTGCTTTTAGATCTCTCAAGATAGTCCAACCTTGTGCACTAGCAGGATAGCCAATAACTTGATATTGAATAGTCTTTTGCATCTTCTCTATCAAACACACCCTCATCATCTCATTCCAAGTATGTTCCTAATACCATTCCAAATACCCTAAATTAGAGTATTTGCTGTCAATTCTCTAGCACATCTGGGGAATTAGAATAAGGAAGGTGCTAATCACAGTATTACTGTGAACCCTGAAACATTTTTCTGCATTTCTGGCTCTCCTCACATAGTCCCCATCTCCTCTAGCACTTCCATAGCAGTCCTGCATGTCTTCAGTTAATGGCCAGCGTAATAGGCAGGACAGTGCTAAGCTTAAATGTACACTTTCAGGGCAGGTGCAGTGGCTCATGCCTGTAATCCCAGCACTTTGGGAGGCCGGGGTGGGAGGACTGCTTGAGGCCAGGAGTTCAAGATCAGCCTAGGCAACATACCAAGACCTCCTCTCCACAAAAAATAAAAAAATTAGGGAGGTGTACTGGTGCATCCCTGTAGTGCTAGCTACTATGGAGGCTGAGGTGGAAAGATCACTTGAGCCCAGAAGTTCAAGGTTGCAGTGAACTATGACCATGCCACTGCACTCCAGCCTGGGTGACAGAGTGAGACTATGAGTCAAAGTAAATGAATGAACAGTTTCATTCTAGCCACAGAGCCTCAAGCTGGTTTCTGATTCCATACAACCGTAAAGAGGTTAATTTCTGATTCTTTACAAAAGCCAGATTTGCAGAAATAAATCCCAGTAGTAACTACAAAGACATCTGTACACTGGATTCAGTGTTGCCCTTCTTAAAAATGGCAATATTTCAAGGTTGCTAAATATCAAAAAGAATAAAGAATGCTCACTGGCAATAGGCAATAAAGTTCCCTTCACCAACACATATACATTCATGCTACACTCACCTGGCACATGGATACAAGTAAACGTTCAAAATGTCCTGATGTATCTGACCTAATGTCCTTTTCAAGGTCTCGTCCAAATTCTGATTGATAACATCTGATGATTTCTCGGATTTCCTGATTTGTTCTTGTGCACAAAATCTCAATCAATACACGTTCCTGAGTTCCTGCTCCCTATATGAAAAGGGAGAATTATACAAAAGTTAATCAAAATTTGTAGAAGTAATGAAATCTTACTATTTCACCAAGTATTTCTTTGTTCTCTAGAATCGAAAAACTATATATTCGGATGATGTGAAATAAGGTATTGCTTTATCACTGTAAATTGAGAACTGTGATCATTTGTGGGGTTTTACATACAAAATAGAGTAAAATACAACAAATGACATGTAGTACCTGCATTGCGTTCCGTAAACTCCAGGCATCATAATATGTAGAAGGCATGAACAGGGCAAGGATTAATTCTTCCATATTTCCACTTAACTCTGATTTGAGATCTTTGATTAAATCCTATTTAATTACAAATGCAAACTTAGTACATGTGCTCTCCAGATTTTGTCACTGACATCTTTTTATAGAAAATATGGGGCTAGGTACAGTGGCTCATGCCTGTAATCCCAGCACTTTGGGAGGCCCAGGCAGTAGGATCGCTTGAGGCCAGGAAATCAAGGTTACAGTGAGTGGTTACAGTGAGCTATGATCAGACCAGTGCACTCCAGCCTCGGCAACAGAGAAAAGACGCTGTCTCTAAAAAAAAATATGGAAAACTGAAATAGAATTGCTTTACAAAACCATGAATTTCAAATCTGATTATGTAAGAAATATATATTTAAAGTTTGTTACACTCAAGCAGATGTCTTTTATTCATTCTATCAATAAATAATAATAATTATTGTGTTGTTGTTGTTGAGATGAGGTCTTACTATGTTGCCCAGGCTGGTATGGAACTCCTGGGTACAAGCAATCCTTCCCCCTTAGCCTCCCAAATAGCTGTGATTATAGGCACATGCCACCACACCTGACTAATAACAAATCCTAACTGCAGTTCTACCACTATAACAGATACAAAGACAAGAGATACATGAAACAAAGAATAATTCAAGCCTCCCAAGTAGCTGGGACTACAGGCTCGCACCACCACACCCGGCTAATTTTTTCTATTTTTAGTAGAGATGGGGTCTCGCTCTTGCTCAGGCTGGTCTCAAACTCCTGAACTCAAGTTATCCTCCAGCCTTGGCCTCCCAGAGTGCTAGGATTACAGACATGAGCCACCACGCCCAGGCGAAAAAGGCTTTTGAGAGAAGCAAATAAACCACTTCTGAGGTCTCTAAAGTCTAGTTATCTCTCTATATCACAGGTACTAATAAAAAGACAGCATTCCAATCTGACATGAATGCAGAGTCTACTGGCCACTGTTGATGTCCATTCAACAAAAAAACATACCTTGCCATACATGGTCTTAAAAGCTGCTTTAATTTTTTGCCTCTGATCATTGGAACGGTTGGCCACAACATCCACAATTGCTTGCTCGTCTGTCCCTGGAAGAACCATACACGGTTTGTTTGTTTTTTTTGAGACAGAGTCTTGCTCTAGTGCCCAGACTAGAGTGCAGTGGTGTGATCATGGCTCACTGCAACCTCCAACTCCTGGGCTCAAGCGATTCTCCTGCCTTAGCCTCCTTAGTAGTTGGGACTACAGGCATGTGCCACCACACCCAGCTAATTTTTTCTATTTTTAGTAAAGACAGAGTCTCACTTTTGCTTAGGCTGGTCTCAAACTCCTAAGCTCAAGTGATCCTCCCACTTCAGCTTCCCAGAGTGCTAGGATTACAGGCATGGGACACCACACCCAGCCCCAGATATGTTTAAGTAAGGACAAAGTCTGTGCTGGTTGTTCCTTGAGGTTCAAGGTGCTAAGCCCTAGATTAAATTGAGGTGTGTGCAACAAGGCTGACACATAAACTTGGTTTATGATATAAGGTTTTATAACCAGCTCCATAAACAAGAAAACTTTTTTTTAGTTTTTCTGTAGTTCTCTTATGCTTCAAGTTCCCAGGGCAGTAAGATTTGCTGACCAGAATTTTGTAACTTTCTGTTGCACTGATGAATTCCCTTTTGTGTTTCTTTCCCAGCCTTTTCAAGCCTTATACCACTTGTTTGTGCCAGAGAAGACAAGATAAGCGATGCCCACCACACAGATTGTACCCTAAGACCCCCTGAGCAGCCTATTCCCTGCATCCTGCTACACATAAAGCTGAAAGAATGACCAATATTAACACCCAGCTCATTATACTACTAAAATCCCCACCCTGGGAGGGACTTATCCACCATTTTTGGATCATGGAATCTATGTAGTAGCACGATTTCTCACTGTACTTGCATGCCCTGCACTCCGCCCCAAACATGTAATGATGCTCGCTCCCCTCATGCATTATTCATTTTACTTCCAGAAAAAACCCTGACCATGTTGATTGGGAACACAGATTTGAGACAGTTCATACCTCCCCTCCCTCCCAGAAGACATGTCTACTGTAATAAATCCTTTCTTCCTTGACAATCCTTGTTGTCTCAGTAACTGGCTTTCTGTGCAGCAAGCAACAGAGAAGCCCCCCTTGTGGGTTTGTTAACAGTTCATTTTTACTTTAGAATTAATCACTTAAACTTATTATTAATATAAAAGACAAAAATCTGCTTTCCTTACCAAAACCCTTCATTGCTTTACGGAGAATTTCTGCATCTCTCATAGCATCGAAGTTGGCAGCTGGCCTGACTGTTCCTTGAGTGCCCTGAGTCATCGCAGCAGGCTGAAAACAAAAGGCATAAAATCCAAGTCAAGACTTCCAATAAGTTTCTAATAAAGAAACGTAAAGACTTCCCTAGACATTACTCTTAGGAAAGAAGGCCAATGTTTGGGTTTTAGGGCAAAGATATAAGCATTGTATTACCAGGGCGCATTCTAGAACAGATAAGAAAGACCTATACTCCTTCAGACAGATTTTGCTCCTGCTAACAGATAGCCAGACACCAAACTTGCAAGAGAAAAGATGGTCAAACCTTTGAAATTAAAGTTACAAATCTTGTCTTTCAGTAGCTATGTAGTCCTAGACAAGTTTCTCAATCTCTCTAAAGCTCAAATTCCTCAAATCAGGAAAGTGAGCAAAAAAAAAAAATCACTAAGGTGTTTCTCTTCCAATACTGTAATCCTTCTCCTACCCTAGGCTAAAACAAGCTTGAAAATGCTAGATCTTTATAAATATACAGTATCGCAGTAAGAAAATCAAGACAAATGTAACCATAGAGGTATACTGCTTATGTTCCTAGTAACTTGAATAGGATTTTAGAAAATTAACAAGGCAATTTAATAATAAAACACTATTAAGTTAAGGAGCTATACAGCTACATAGGGTAAAGATTTGATATATGAAATCAGAAAAGTTTCCCAGTAGGGCTACTAAGAAATCAATTCAAGACTTACTGGTTATCATGTTTAAAGACCTACCAATTACTACAGGGACATAAAGATAAAACAGTTATATCTGAGTCCTAAAGGAAGTAGTGAGAGATAAATATATGAGAAATCAGGAACAACTGAAAGCACATATAGGGTACTTAGTGATTAGTGAACATTAGAAAACCTTACTCACTTCACTGCTATAATCCAAAGAAACAGGAGAGAAAACAGGATAGGAAGGAAAGGACTCTGTATTGATCTGAAAGAAGAGTGAAAAGCATAAAGGTAAAAGTGGAAAACAAAAACCACCCTTCATAAGCCACTGCCAGAAATACCAATCAACAAATTGCCCAAGTTCATAGTTATAACTGCTAGTAAGGGCAAGGAAGAGGTAAGAGAACTAAAGCCAATGCCAAGAGCCAATGTGAATCTCTAGGATAAACTATGAGCAGCATCATCTGTGAGAAGGACCTATGTTTGTCTTATCAAAATCATCAGGACAGTATTTAAAGCAGATGGACTAAAAAGAGCACAAGGTCTATCAGAAGCAAAGATTAAAGTGTTAAGTTACTGTCACAGACTATTTCCTCTGCTTCATGAAAACCTCTAATGTCAGCAAAGGACTGGTGCCCTTCTTGGGCATTATCCATTTACCTAGACTAAACTTAAATGGTAGGATTAGGCCAAGCATGGTGTTTCATGCCTGTAATCCCAGCACTTTGGGATGCTGAGGCAGGAGAATTGCTGGAGGCCAGAAGTTTGGGATCAGCCTGGGAAACATGACAAGGCCCCCTCTCTACAAAGAAATTTAAAAATTAGCCAGGCATGATAGTACGAGCCTGTAATCCCAGCTACTGGGAAGGCTTAGGTGAGAGGATCGCTTCAGCTCAGGAGTTCAAGGTTACAGTGAATTGTGATTGCACCTCTGTACTCCAGCTGGGTGACAGAGTAAGACCCTGTCTCAAAAACAAAAACAAAAAATAAAAAAAGTAGGAGTGAACATACCTGACTAGGGTAAGGAGCTTGTCCTCCAGGATACTGTCCTCCAGGAAAGCCACCTATGCATTTAAAAAAAAAAAAGAAAATGTACAGCAAACAAGCATTACATAATCAAATTTTTCAAAACAGCATTATAAATATGGAAACATAAGAACATTCACACTATATATTAACTAGGAACATTTTTTAAATATTATAATTTACTGAATCTAAAACCAGCTTTGGTCCTAAGAACTTTTTTTTTTTTTTGAGACAAGGTCTCACTGTCACCCAGGTTGGAGTGCAGTGGCATCATCATAGCTCACTGCAACCTCCCACTCTTGGGCTCAAGTGATCCTCCTGCCTCAGCCTCCTGAGTAGCTGGGACTACAGGAGCGCATCACCACACCTGGCTAATTTTTCCATTTTTTGTAGAGACAGGGTCTCACTATTGCTCAGGCTGGTCTTGATCTCCTGACCTAAAGCAATCCTCTCGCCTTGGCCTCCCACAGTGCAAGGATTACAGGTGTGAACCACCACACCTGGCCAAGAACCTTTTTAATATTCCATGCTCTACATAAGATCCTAACAAACAATACTTATTTTTCCCCCCACACTTGAACCAGATTAAATTCTAATTCCATCTGGAATGGTTATCAGGATATATTTCTGGCGGTTGTTTCATCTGTGGTACAGGATTCAGCAGAGAAGTGAGAAGTTTCTGAAGGTTTTTCTTTTTGGCTTTGGGACAGATTTTTTAATAGTAAAAGTGAGTCTTTAGCTTCATTTTCCTGATTAAGCTTTTCCATCAAATTAATATATTTCATGAAACCATATATTTAAAATTATTTATAGAAATACATAAACATTTACTGAAGACCATCCCAACCATAAGCTAAGTTCTCTCGATGGCAACTGAAAAACTCAAAATATCATGATATCATTTTTTGCAGCTGGTACCTACCAGGTAGCGGGACCTGTGCTGGACCACCACCATAAGACTGCGAAGGTGGCTGTGGATAGCCAGAAAAGCCTGCTCCACCTGGTGGGACTCCAAATCCTTGGCCGGGAGGAACTAGAGAAAAGAACAGTTCGATAAACTACAGTGACAGTTCCATGATTACAGAGATACCTTTAGAAAAATTTCTACTGTTAACAATGGAAAAATTATGCTATTAAAGCTGTAACAGCAGTCCCTTTTTGTCTAAACTCAGAACTTCAACTTCTCACCAACGCCTTCCCTAGTAAAAGATAAAAATTTTTAAATTTTGCTTTATTCATCTTCTTTATTAACTTACAATATAGAAGCATTAAGTCTTTTTTTTTAACCTTTGGATAAAGCTGTCCTAAAGGTCAGAGTCACGTTAATTTAAGTGTCTTAATCAGGTCTTAAGATTACAAATAACCATATGAAGCAACCGCTTGTCCATTTAAAAAACAAAGAAAAAAAAGATTACAAATAACCAAAGGATTATATATTGGTCCTTTATTACCATCAAATTTATTGCAATTCCCTTCACAACGGAATTTCGCAAACTGCTCCCAGCTTTCATGCCCCCTGAGAACTTTTATCCCTCTACCTTGCCAGCTAGGTCCCTTACTGTCTAAGGTTAGCTAAGAGTGACTCTGACCTCATACAAAACAAGCAAGAATGAACAGGATTAAAAGAGAGAAGGAAAAAGTGTTACAACAATCTCAAATCATTACTAATTCCACACTCATAACTCACCTCCAGGATAGGATGGAGCTGCCCCTGGCTGTGGGGCACCAGGATAGCCTCCAGGGGATGGATAACCTCCAGGTGCAGGGTAGCCTCCAGCTCCTGGGTAGCCACTACTTGGCGCTTGTGGGTAAGCACCTCCTCCCACTGGAGGAAAGCCACTAGGATAAGGATACTGACCTGGAGGGGGAAAAGATGATTCCTGACCTGCAGGCTGAAAAATGAGAATAATTTTAAATGAATGTGATCATAGAGAAATATGACCCATCTAAAAATAAAGAACAGAGATTACTATTAAGGTCTAGCTTGTTCTTTAACTTTTTAAAAGTCCCATGAGAAATCTTGGGGTCTTATTCTAGTTCATAGGTATACTACTTTCTCAGGACACTTGTTTGTCAGAATACAGTTAAATTTAATTCTACTTGGGTCAGGCAAAGAGGGTTTTTTTTGTTTTGTTTTTGTTTTTTTCTGTATTTGGCAGTTGGAACCAGGTTCTTTACAAACCTCAAGGCTGCAGAAACAACTAACAAAGCTCATCAGTTCCTTCATTTTCCTAGCATCTGGAAACATGAGAAAAGATCCTCCTCTCTCTACCCTAAAGAGGAATTCACAAGCTGGTGTGGTAGCTCACGCCTGTAATCCTAGTACTCTGGGAGACTGAGGCAGGAGGATTGCTTGAGGTCGGGAGTTCAAGGCCAGCTTGAGCAAGAGCAAGAGCAAGACCCTGTCTCTACTGAAAATAGAAAAATATTAGCCACAAGTGGTAGTGCGAGCCTGCAGGCCCAGCTACTCGGGAGGCTGAGGTAGAAGGATCACTTGAGCCCAGGAGTTGCTATGAACTAGGCTGACACCACAGTATTCTAGCCCGGGCAACGGAGCAAGATATACTGTCTCTAAAAAAAGAGGAATTCATAGCTTTCTTGCAACATACCTGGATTTGCTGCATAATGTTTAAAAAAAAAAAAAAAAGATGACCTGAGTCACAAACAGAGTGTGACATTTCGGACTTCAAGGTTCAGACCACAAAATGTCTAAGAGTGGCAGAGATTGTTATGTGCTCACTAAACTCTTTCTTCCCAGGCCACAAAGCTAGAGACACTACATTTCCCTGACCCCCTTACAGTTGGGTAGGACCATGACTGAATACTAGTGAATAAACATACACAGAAGTGATGTACACCACTTCCAGCCTAGTCCCTAAAAACTTCTGCCCAATCCTCTATGCGCTCTCTCTTCCTTCATCTGTCAGCCATAAGTAGAGGATCCAGTGGAAGACTTTAAGGCACCAAAGGATGGTATTATAAAATCAAACAAAGGAGGAGTCTAGGAACCTGAAATACTACATGAAACAAAGCCTCCTCCCACCCAACTCCTACCGCACCACTAACTTCCAGGAGACTGAAGCAAGCAAGAAACATGTTTTTATTGTGATAAGCCACTGAGATTTGGGGGTTGTCTATTTCAGCAACTACACTGACTGAAATGGTTGCCAGAGTCCAGTTTAGTACACAGGGACTTGGGAACATAGTCATAGTACTCATCTCTCCTATGATAAATTCACAACAGCTATATATTCACTTTGCATGAGTATATACATATTATCATTAACCTGTATAGGCCTCTTTTTATTCTCCCAGCATTAGATAATAGCACTTCATACTTAAGAGTATGAAACTGAAATGCTTAATTCTTACTTATGCCTCAGCTCTGAGTTGAGTCCTCACAGTAGTACAGCTATCAACAAGGTGGAACTCTGTAGCACATTTATAAAATGTACTCCAAATACTAAAAATTTCAGAACCACAAAATCCAGGGCCCTCTGATCCACTGTAGTTTGTTACTGAGTCAAGCCCTTCTTAATTATTTTAATAACCTTCTAACACGAAGGCTAAAAACCAGTGATTCATGGCATGCGCTTAGCTTACATAAATGTTTTATTGGCTCATACAGCACTTAATATTTTTAAAAACTTCCAAATTTTAAAAAATTTGGTGCATGAGGCTCCAGGTTCAATCCCCAGCACCTCCACCAAAAGAAAACAAAATCGGGGCAATTTCGCATAAAATCCAGATTCCTGGCTTTACCTGAAGAAATGCAGGCGTCCTCAAACTATAGCCCACGGGCCACATGCTGCCCATCGAGGACATTTATCCGGCCCGCCGAGTGTTTTTGCCCGTTTTGTTTTTTTACTTCAAAATAAGATATGTGCAGTGTGCATAGGAATTCGTTCATAGTTTTTTTTTAAACTATAGTCCAGCCCTCCAACAGTCTGAGGGACAGTGAACTGGGCCCCTGTTTAAAAAGTTTGAGGACCCCTAAATTAGAGTATGTAGCAACACTGGGATGGCCTCCCTGCATGGCCGAATCAAGCTACAGCTGGCTGTGGATGAGGCAAGTGCTTTTGAGTTCCCCTATAACCCCTGCCTTCACTCACTTATTCTACACAGTACCTCTGATCTAGCATATCTGTAAGATCAGTAACAGGCTACTCCTATACACCACCTATTTTGAGGACATGAGTTATTTTAGTATTATAAGTGGCAATACTTACAGGATATCCAGGGAAAGGTGGGTAGCCTGTAGGAGGATAGCCTGGGTACGACATTCTGTAACAATAAAAAATGTCTTCTGTAATTTTGTATAAGGGTTAAGGGTTTTGAAGATATAGATAGACACACAACACAAGGTTTTATGCAAAATATTTCTTCTTTCAAAATAGTCTGTCAGGTACTAAAACGTGGATACTGGTAGTAGAAGCTTATAAAATACTTCTTCATTTCACCATTTGAGCTAATGGAGTTGGTATAGCAAAAGTTTCAAATTCCTTGTCATACCACACAATTTTTGTCATACCTCAATTTACTGGTACTATTATTTAATATTTTTCTTTAAGCTGGTTAATTTTTTACTTAAATTTGTTTTATACCACTTCCATAAATGGAAAACTTACCACAGGTTTCTTGCCACAAATAGATGGTAATATTAAAATGAATACATAACTATTAAAATAAAAAATGCTTTCTAGGTGCCACAGAAATCCCCTTGTATGGTGAAGCCATATTATGAGAAACAATGGTGTAACACTTAAAAGTTAACATCTAGAGTCACACATACCCAGATTAAGCCCTGGTTTTTTATTTAACTTTTGATTATGGCAAATTTCAAGCTTATTCAAACGTAAAGATAAACCCATGGATCCATCACCCAGCTGCAACAACTACCAATTCATGAACAATCTTGTTTCTTCAATACTCCCACTCACTCCCCACCACTCCACTGGATTATTTTGAGGCAAATCCCAGACATTATATCCTTTTAACCTATATATAAACCTATATATACTCCAGTATATATCTCTAAAAACAAAGACTTTGTAAAAACAATTAACAAGGCTGTTGTAAAAATATAACCATGTTTCGATGTCATGATGTACTGTACTTGAAAAATAACCTATATAACCATGTCATTGTCACCCTTCTTAGTATCTTTTTTTTTTTTTCAGACAGAATCTCGCTCTGTTGCCCAGGCTAGAGTGCCATGGCGTCAGCCTAGCTCACAGCAACCTCAAACTTCTGGGCTCAAGCAATCCTCCTGCCTCAACCTCCTGAGTAGCTGGGACTACAGGCATCTACCACCACACCCAGCTAATTTTTTCTATTTTAAGTTGCCCAGCTAATTTCTTCCTATTTTTAGAAAGGGGGGTCTCACTCTTGCTCAGGCTGGTCTCGAACTCCTGACCTCAAGCAGTCCTCCCGCCTCAGCCTCCGAGAGTGCTAGGATTACAGGCGTGAGCCACCATGCCCGGCCAGTTTCTTAATATCAAAGTGTGACTATTAAAATTTCCAGTAATCTTTTGAATGCTTTTACTATTCTATTTTGCAATTGTTTATTGACCTCATGGTAGAAAATTTCAAACATTTAAAAGCAGATGGCCAGGTGCAGTGGCTCACACCTGTAATCCCAGCACTTTGAGAGGCCAAGACAGGAGGATTGTTTAGGCCAGGAGTTTCAGATCAACCTGGGCAACACATAAGAGACCCCCTCCCCCCTCTACAAAACCTGCCATACAATTCCTAAAATCCTTAATCTCCAAAGTGATACTTTTTTGTATCCTAATGAGTTGACTGATGGCTAGGTAGCTTCAGGACAGGGTTGATCACCAGAAAGTCCACGATGGATTAGAGGGTTGAGATTTTCAGCACCCCCAACCTCCAGGGAGGGGAGATAGGCTGAAGGTTAAGTTGATCACCAGTGGTTTAATCAATCATCACATGTTATGTAACGATCCATCCACAAAAACCCAAAGGACAGGGTTCAGAGAGCTTCCAGATAGCTGAACATGTGGAGGTTGCTGAAGGGTTGCGGCTCTCAGAGAGGGCATGGAAACTCTGCATCCCTTCCTCCAAAGCTCTCCACATGCATCATCTGTATTCTTTGTAATATTCTTCATAATAAACTGGTAAACATGTTTCCCTGAATTCTGTGAGCTGCTCTAGAATATTAGTTGAATACAAAGAGGGATGGTGAGAACCCCAACTTGAAGCCAGTTGTCAGAAGTTCTGATCAGACTTGGAACTGATGGGGGGAGGTGTTCAGTCTTGTGGGACTGAGCCTTCAACTTGTGGGATCTGACATATATGTATAGAATATCCCTGAAAAGATACTTGAGGTAGAAAACAGTGGCTGCCTCCTAGGAGGAGAGCTGGGGCACAATGAGACTTACTTTTCAATGTACCTTTAGTCCTTTCAGAATTGTGCACATATCATCTATTCAAAAAGTAGACTTTTTTATAAGTTTTTGTAAAAAGCTAAACCCACCCCAGGATGACTCAACAAATTACTCAACTTGGCTCAGGGGAATAAGACCAGTCTGGTGAACCAGAGCTTTTCTTTTCAACATTTTCTGTCACCAACCACTTACAAAAGAAAATCATTCTTGGTTCTCCAAACCATCTCCACCCAGTGAGTCAGCTAGTAAAAGAGTTGGGTCTCACTATAGGTGTCTCATAGATGGCATGAAGCCCAGGAACACAAGAGGCAGCTGTTGCAAATTTACGGAGGGGGGGGGGGAATGTGTGGGGGAATACACAAAACAGGAAGGGCGGCTGAAGATGGACATCAGCAGCTAAGATTTTCCAAAACTAGCCTCTAGGTCTGGAAGGGCCATTTAAATCAGACAGCAATTTGGATAAAGAATGAGGCATGGCTAGGATTCTGCAGGGACAGGTAGACTGCCACCTACCCACCAGTGAGGACTGAAAGATGGCTTAAATTTACAGTGGCCAAAACTAGCTCCTTATCTAACCTGCCTTATCTAGTGCTTGAAACTCCTTCCTTGCCTGACAGGTAACTCATTACACTCACTGCCTAATTAGGACAGATTACTTTAGCAGATTAGCTCCTTATCAGCTGGCAGAAATTAGGGAGTTTAAAGGCAGTCAGAAGACCAGAGACCATGCGGACAATGGCCCGCTCCGCACCGCGCAGTCTATTTTCACTTCCTTTCAGCTTGCAATAAAGTCCTTTTTCTCTTAATAAAAAAAGGCAGTCGGAAGATACAGTCTTCATTTCTGTCACTTTATGGTGGACATCAGCCATCTTCCTCTGTATCTTGGTTTCCTTGGGGATGGACTAGTATCACAACACGTTTGCTGGTCAGGGAACAAGAATCTAATCTGGAATGCGATCCTAGAACTGTTTCCAAGAATTGTAAATCTGAGCAACCTGAGGTTTGTGCATTCTGCCCTAGCGTTCACTAAGCACAATATAAATTTCCCAAGTTTCCCTAAATTCGCTGTGTCACTGGAAAGTCTAGTCACCGGCCAGACTTAGCTTTCGGTTGTGCTCGCTGGTTTCCCTACTCGGCTTCCCTTTGAGGTCGCTTCAGCAGGGCTACCCTCTGGCCTCAGCACTTCCACCTGGGGTCCACCTGCCTGAGGGCAGGGCGTCCCTCGGATCTCCGCACCACCCAGTGGCCCAGAGAACCGTCCGACAGGACTTCGTAGTCTTCCCGTACGCCAACCGGCCGCCTCACCCGTCCCACCCAATGCGCCCCGGCCCGGCAGCCCGGGTCCCGAGACGCCCACACCGAGTCTCCACCACCCCGGAGGCCCCCAGGGCCCCTCCGCTGCGCCCGGGCGCGGGGCACTGGCAGGGAGGGCCCCGCGATCCCTGAGACAGCAGGCCGCAGAGCGGGTCGGGGGCGAGGTGACCCGGGCGGAGTAGGGGGTGGGAAAGAGAGGGGGCGCCGTTCCTCACCTGACCCCGGGAGCAGCGCCACAGCCCAACCCAATCGCTCGCAAGATGGAGCCGGGGCGGGCCCGGGGAGGGCGTGGCGCCGCGGCCGCCGCGCAGGCCCGTGACCGTAGCGACACAACCCGGAACGCCCCAGAGCCCGAGGGCGGTGAGACCGGGGATTTTCGCTTGGTCCCGCCCCTGGGCCCCACCTGCGGGAAAAGCCCCTCCCTTCGGGTGGCGCAGCCAGTTTTATCGCGTTGCTAGGTCCCAGGGACCCTCCCCCAATCCCTTTTGGGCTCTCTCAAGTCAGTTAGGAAGTTGCAGCAGTTCCGGGGCAATCCCGGGGCCCCTCCAGTGGAAGATGGCAGAGAGGGGCTGAGACTGAGAGGCCCGTGCAGCCTCTCTCTGCTCTAAAATGCCGTACTCTGGGAGGCGGCGTTTATTAGCTTTCTGTGAAATGAATTAATATTTATCGGGAATTCTAGATAGTCGGAACCAGAGAAGTACTAATCAAAACCACTACAGAAGGGAGTTGTTAGGTGATTCGAGGCTTCCCTCCTATCCTAGAGCATTAAAGACACATTAGTATTAAACATTTGAGGCAGTTACAAGGACTCGAACTAATAACTCGTTAAAGAATTTGTATTCCACCTTTTACAGTGGTGCAGTTCCCAAATTAGCAACACCACCTAGAAACGTGTTAGTAATGCAAATTCTCAGACTCCACCTTAGACCCACTCAAACTCCTGACCAGTAATTTGTTTTAACAAGCCCTCCAGATGGTTCTGATGCACACTAAAGGTTGAAAACCATCAACCTATTCCTCCACATGCTTTTCCACCTAAAAGCTTCCTCATGGGGGTGGTATGGGGTGGATTACCATTTTAAGTGGGAAGAGGATAAACATGGCCTCCAAACCGGTGAAGTGGAAAGTATTTAATACTTGAGGTATGTCATTGCCAAATTTAACAATGGCAGACAAAACTGCACAATACTCTGGGTACCCGGCATTAATTCCTCAGCTCCCAACAGTCTGTCTACCTGGCAAATAACAAGCCTTTCTGTCCTTTCTACCCCAGAGACCTCCAGAATTTGAGTATTCCCTGAGAAGCCTGTCCTTACTACTGTTTACATTATTTCTTTGGTGAGCTCAGCCCCAACCCCCTCCCTCTGCCTAAATTATCACCATAAGAGGATATTTTCCAAACCTCTTATTTCTAGCCCACTCTCCTGAGCTGTAGGCCCAAATATCCATTAGCCTGTTGAGAAACTACCACTACATTTCCCATTTCATCCTTTCAACTTGTCCTTCTTTCCTGGCATAAAAGGCACTCCAGGATCAGAGAGCCTTTCCTCATGCTTCCCCTGTCTAGAAAGCACTGCCCACCTTTTTATAATTATTCATCTATTTAGACTTGATTCAAAGGTTGCTCATCTCCCTCCTGCTCCAAGAAACTCTTCCTAACCTACTCCTTTTTCCTTGCCTTCCCTTGGGGAGACTTACAGTACTCCCTTTTTGCACTCAACTGGACATTTTATAGATGTTCACTGTAGCACATTTAACAGTGGAGTCAGAGCATATGAGCATAAACTTAGCAAAAACAAAATACCTCTGAAGGCCATTGTATGTTCCAACACTGTGTCAGAACCTGGTGTTTAAGTACACATACTTTTTTGTACAGTTAGAACAGTAATTTTGTCCCTCAGGGAACACTTGGCAATATTTTGAGACATTTTGGGTTGTCAAAACTGGGGAAGGGTGTTACTAGCATCTAGTAAGTAGAGGCCAGGGATGCTACTAAGTATCCTACAATGTTGTAGGATGCTATCAACTATCATACAATTTCTACAGTAAAGAATTATTCAGCCCAAAATGTGAACAGTGCTGAGGTTAAGAAACCCATCATAATGATCTTTCTAAACAATTGCATCATATCATTCCTTTGATTAAACTTCTTTAATAGGTTCCCACTAGAACTAGAATAAAATCAAAACTCCTGATCATGGTCTATTACACCCTATATAATCTAGTCCCTGCCTACCCCTCTCATCTCACCCCTTTTTACCTTCCTACTCAATTACTAAGCTCTGGTCACAGTGGCCTTTTATTCAAACATACCAAGCCTGTGCCCAAACACACCAGAGATTCTCAGGGCTTTGCCCTTGCTATTGTTTCTACTCAAAATATTCTCCAGTGTCATCTCAAATGTCATCTCTTCCAAGAGGTACTGCCTGATACTGTAGCATTAGTAGCTGCCACTGCCACCAATATCACTACCAGTTATATACTCATTACTCCATTTAATTTCCTTTATAGTACTTAAAAGTATCTGGAATCCCATGTTTACTGTTTATCTCCTCCACTAAAATGTAAGCTCCTTGAGAACAGAGATATTACTATAGCCCAGTAATAAATGTTTATTAAATAACTGACTGTCTGATGGACTACAATACGGCCCCTAAAACCAGGCCAACTATGTCATCTGGTGATCAACTAAATAGAGATTTCTTTATAATACTGGAGGAAAAACTGACTCTGCTAGACCTACTGAGAGGACCTATGGTAGTCCTATCCTAAGGGATTTTCAAAGGTAGTTTTGAAAATAATCTTTTTACTTCATGTGCTGATTTTAGAAAATATAATTATTATATTGCCCTTGCTTATGTCAATCTCCTATTAACCTGAAACACTTTAAGGGAAGATGTTATTTTAGAAGCCTCAGCATTTAGCATGAAGCTAGACATTTAAACTTTTATATACTATCACCGCCATTCTACTAAGTTGGAAATTTTTGTGTCACCTGTTTGTGTGTAGTTTCTGTCTCCTGATTAGACTGACTGACAGATATACCACCCTTCATTAATCACAATCAGTAACTATATCCTATAAATTTTACTTTCACGTTCGATCTACAAAGCATCACTATCTACTTAACTTATAAATCACCTCTTGCTTTCCATGCCCACTGCTATTATCTCAGCTGACAACTGCACTATCTCTTGTCTGAACCTTGACAATAGTGTACCAACTTTCAGTGGGGCATGGTAGTATATGCCTATAGTCGTAGTTACCGGGAGGCTGAGGAGACCAGGAAATTGCTTGAGCCCAAAAGATGGAGGCTGTAGTGAACTATGATCATGCTACTACACTCCAGCCTGGGTGACAGATCAAGACCCTGTCTCTTTTTTTTTTTTTTTGAGACACAGTCTCACTCTGTTGCCCGGATGAGTGCCGTGGCGTCAGCCTAGCTCACACCAACCTCAAACTCCTGGGCTCAAGTGATCCTCCTGCCTCAGCCTCCCGAGTAGCTGGGACTACAGGCATGCGCCACCATGTCTGGCTAATTTTTCTATATATATTTTTTTAATTGTCCATATAATTTCTATTTTTAGTAGAGACGGAGTCTTGCTCTTGGTCAGGCTGGTCTCAAACTCCTAAGCTCAATCGAGCCACCTGCCTTGGCCTCCCAGGGTGCTAGGATTACAGGCATGAGCCACCGCGTCCAGCCAAGACCCTGTCTCTTAGAGGGGACAAAGTGTTTTTACATTTCCTAAGATTTACAAAAAACACATTTTTTTTCTTTTTTAGAGACAGGGTCTCGCTCCGTCACCCAGGCTGGAGTGCAATGGTGCAATCATAGCTCACTACAGCCTCTAACTCCTAAGCTGAAGTGATCCTCCTCCTTCAGCCTCCTGAGTAGCTGGGACTACAGGTGTGTGCTACCACGCCTGGCTAATTCTTTATTTTTTGTAGAGATGGGGTCTCACTATTTTGCCCAGGCTAGTCTCAAACTCCTGGCCTCAAGCAATCCTCCCTGCTTTGGCCTCCCAAAGTGCTGGGATTACAGGCATGAACTACCACTCAGCAACCCCCAAAATTTTGAGTTTAATGAAATATATAATTCGCTGATATAAAGTATATAATTCAATGGTTTTTAGTACAAGAATTGTGCATCCATCACAAAATTAGAATGGTTATATCACCCCAAAAGAAATCCCATACCCTTCAGCTATCACCCCCCAACACCCCTATCCTCCCCATCCACATGCAGCCACTCATCTACTTTCTGTCTCCATAGGCTTGCCTATTCTGAACATTTCATATAAATGCACTCATACAATATGTCGTTTTTTGTGACTGGCTGCTTTCACTTAACAGAATGTTTTCAAGGTTCATCCATGTTGTAGCATGAATCAGTACTTCATTCTTTTTTTAAATTATTTATTTATTTATTTATTTAGACAGAGTCTTGTTCTGTTGCCGGTAGAGTGCCATGGCATCAGCCTAGCTCACACCAACCTCAAACTCCTGGGCTCAAGTGATCTTCCTGCCTCAGCCTCCCAAGTAGCTGGGACTACAGGCGTGTGCCACCATGCCTGGCTAATTTTTTTATCTTTTTAGTTGCCCAGCCAAATTTCTTCCCATTTTTAGCAGAAATGGGGTCTCCCTCTTGCTCAGGCTGGTCTCGAACTCCTGAGCTCAAGCAATCCTCCTGCCTCGGCCTCCCAGGGTGCTAGGATTACAGGTGCGAGCCACTGTGCCCGGCCTAAATTTGTATTTTTTAATTAAATTTTATTTTTTTAGAGATGAGGTCTCACTCTGTCACCCAGGCTATAGTGCAATGGTGCAATCATAGCTCATTGTGCCTCCAACTTCTGGGTTCACAGTCACGTGCCACCATATCTGGCTAATTTAAAAAATTTTTTTTATAAAGACAGCATCTTGCTATGTTGCCCTGGATGGCCTCAGGTGATCCTCCCATCTTGGCCTCCCAAAGTGCTGGAATTACAGATGTGAGCCACTGCGCCCAGTCTGTACTTCATTCCTTTTTATGGCCAAATAATATTTCATTGTAAGCATATACCACATTTTGCTTATCCATTCATAAGCTGATGGACATTTGAGCTGCTTTCACCTTTTGGCTATTATGAAAAAGGCTGCTATGAATACTTGTGTTTGTATGTTTTCGTCTCCCATGAGTACAAAGCTATGAATGAAATTGCTGGGGCAAATGGTAACTCAAATGTTTAAATTTCTGAGGAACTGCCAGACTGTTTTCCAAAATGGCTACGCCATCTTATACATTCCAACCAGCAATGTGTGAGGGTCCTGATTTCTCCATATCCTCATCAACACTTTTTACTTTCTTTTTATTGTAGCCATCATAGTGGGTGTGAACTGGTATCTCACTGTGGTTTTCATTTGTATTTCCTAATGACTAAAGATGCTGAATGTCTTTTTGTGTGCTTATTGGCCATTTGTGTATCTTCTTTAGAGAAATGTCTGTTCAGATCATTTGCCCATTTTTTAATTGGGTTATTTTTCCTTTTAAGTTGTTGGAGTTCTTCATATATATATTCTGGATACAGGTCCCTTATCAGATATATGATTTATCAATATTTTCTCCCATTCTTTACTCTTTCTTGATAGTGTTTTTTGAAGCAGAAAATTTTAAATTTCGGTAGTCTAATTTACCTATTTTTATTTTGGTTGCTTGTGCTTTTGATGTCCTACCTAAGAAAACACTGCTTTAATAGTTTTAGCTCTTTAGGTCTCTGAACTATTTTAATTTTTGCACATTATGTGAGGTGGAGATACAACTTTATTCTTTTCAATGTGGATATCCAGTTGTCCTGGTACCACTTATTGAAAAGTCTATTCTTTTCCCAATTAATTGTTTTGGTACCTTTGTCAAGACAAATCAATTGACCATAAAGGTAAAGGCTTTTTTCAATTATTGCTGTGGTCTAAATGTTTTGTGTCCCACTAAAATTCATATATTGAAATCCTAACCCCCAAGATGATGGTTTAGGAGGTGGGGCCTTTAGGGGATGATTAGGTCATCAATGGATTAGTGCCCTTATAAAAGAGGCACAGGGGAGCTCAGTCACTCCTTCCACCATGTGAAGACACAGTAAGCAGGCACCTTAAACCAGGAAACGGGCCCTTACCAGACACTGAATCTGCCAATGCTTTCATCTTAGAATTTCTAGCTTCCAGAACTGTAAGAAATAAATTTCTTTTGCTTATAAGCCACCTAGTTTATGGTATTTTTTTATAGCATCCCAAACAGACTAAGACAATTCTATTTGATTG
Organism: Cheirogaleus major; assembly: GCA_963574435.1. Lineage (NCBI taxonomy): Eukaryota > Metazoa > Chordata > Mammalia > Primates > Cheirogaleidae > Cheirogaleus > Cheirogaleus major. The sequence goes on along the minus strand of CAUYPO010014563.1, from coordinate 7,071 downwards.
ATCTATAGGTCTATCCTATGCCAGTACCATGTTGTCATGATTACTGCTGCTTTGTACAGGTTGAATATCCCTTATCCCAAATGCTTGTAACCTGGCATATTTCAGATTTCAAATTTTGAAATATTTGTGTTATCTTTAGCACTGCTAATCTGAAAATCTGAGATCTGAAATGCTCCAATGAGCATTTCCTTTCAGTGTTATGTCAGCACTCAAAATGTTTCATATTTTGGAACTTTGCAGATTTTGAATTTTCAGATTAGGGATACTCAACCCGAAGTAAATTGTGAAATTGGCATGTGTGAGTCCTCCAACTTTGCAAACATTTTCATTTAACTCTAATGACATTTTGAGTACTAAGTATTATCTCCATTTTACAAATGAAGAAACTAAGGCTTAGAGAATTTTAGCTTTCTCAGGGGCACAAAATTATCTGATGATTCTTCCAGTATTTATTCCCAGATCTACATCAATCCAAAGGACCACAAAAGCTCCTTCTATAATCCAATCTCAAGCTCTCTTCCAGACTTAATTTATACTAATCCTCAAATGTACCCCAAAACTATCCTCTATGCTTTTCTACTTCTAAACTTCTGCTCCTGATATTATTTCCACCTAGAATGTCCTGCCCTGTTTCATAAAATTCTAATTCACAGTATCTTCATTTTCATTTAACAAAGTGATCTTTTTTCACTCTATTTCCTTACCACTATAAGCCTCTCTCGTATTTTCTATTCCATACTACACACTGCAATAAAGATATCTGTATACATATTATTTCTCTTCCTATATTAAAAATAAGGATGATGTCTCATTCACCTTTCAATCTCCTCAAAACCACAATACAGTACCTTTCACATGGCAGGTACTAACTGTTTTGAATTAATAAATTAAATTCTAAAATTACCCCTAGTACAGTGGGCAGTAAGAGTGTACATGCATGTATTGGGGTGATGATATATGTGGGTGAAGGTCATGGCAAGACTGTAGGAATGAAAACCTAGGGAATGTCCTAAACCTGAGAGTGTGATAAGGGAAGGATGATATGAGACAAATGTGTGGTAGAGTGGCAGGCCCAAACAGAGAGCTGATGCTAACCACTCTGTTGGCAAGAAAGAAACTTCCAATCTTGAGGTGTTGTGTGCAGATGAGTAATACTTGCCAATGAATAGGAAATAAGATAAAATAAGTGACTTAAGAAGCCCCAAACCGAGTTTATTGTGGTATAGAACAGGGGATAACAAATACCTCAAATATATTCAGGTAAAGTCTAATATACCCTGAGATATCTAGAATATAACACCAGGGCTACTCTAGGGTCAGAAGTCTCCAAGAAAAAATAGGAAAATGAGACATTTCTCTCAAAAAAGCCAGAAAATAGGACAGTGTGCCAAACCTTACAACCTCTTCCATGTCCCTGACTTCCCTGACTTGTCCATTCTTGTACCACTTCAAGTCATCAACACCTCCCTATTTTTTAGCCCAAATTGCTCAATGAGAAGAAAGTCTTTTTCAGATGGAACAAGGTGGTTCTCATTCTTCTCCTCAGTGCTATCTGGTTCCAGTCAAAAGGTATAACTCCCTCGCAAAGGAAACTGTTAGGAACTCTATACTCTGGAAAGACCAATATCAGAGCCTCTTGCCAATCACTAAATCTAGAATCCTATCTCTAGAAGCTACTGTGGCTACACTCTTAGAAATGAGTCACGTAATACAGGAACTCTCATTCAGCTGAGAATCTTTACCCAGATAGTGAATGAGGTTTAGAATATAGTGGGTTTCAAGGCTGGCAACAACCTGGCCTTAACAGGGTAATTTCATCACAACCTCTTCATTTTCCAGATATCCAGTCAGGATCTATTTAAACCCCACCATCTACTTTCTCTTCCAATTGCCTTTTATCCAGCTGGCAGGACCTTCCAAGAAACATGATATAGTAGGCACTGCAGTATACTGGCTGCTTGTTGGGGCTGGAATAGACCTGTTCAGGTTTGAGGGACGTGAAAGGATTAGCCCCATAGGCAGTGATGTGTGTATCCAGTTCCACCAGAATCTGCAAAGAGGATGCCAATTCCTGATGGCTGTGGAAGAGAGATAAGAGAAATTGCTCTAATGATTATGAGAGATACAGGAGAAACTACATTTCTATACTATACCTGACATTTCTATACTCAACAATCGCCCAAATTACCCAAGGCTACACTACACAAGAGATATCCCTTCCTCCCAAATGTCTCACTAAATACCCAATTAACTAGCATAGGACTTTGTTCCAAGGGGATGAAAAAGCCACATGTGGGAAGGAAGAATATCCTTACCATAAGGTAGATAAGCAAAGAGGGAGTAAACTGAGCTCATCTTTATAAAGAGAGGTATGAGTGAGTCAGGGGAGTATCACACATGCAAAGAGGTCAAAACCTGTAAACAGTAATCAATGTAGGGATCTTGTAGTCACGAAGAAGCAGCAGGGTGGGCAGCCAAGCTTCCATCAAGTCTGAGGAGGAATGGAAACCTATGGAACAAAACTGGAAATAAGTAAACAGAGAGGGGAAAGACTGAAGTAGACTGCAAGAGCAAGATATTTCTTTGATTGTGTCTACACCATACCTCACCTTGCTCATCCCGAATATTCATGATCATCATCCACCCCAGTTTCTTCAATTGTTTTGTTTTGTTTTGTTTTTTTAAAGACAGGGTCCTGCTCTGTTGCCCAGGCTGGAGTATAGTGGCATGATCATAGATCACTGCAACCTGGAATTCTTGGGCTCAAGGGATCCTCCTTCCTCAGCCTCTTGAGTAGCTAGGACTACAGATGGATGCCACCATGCACAACTAATTTATTTTTTAAATTTTCTGTAGAGAGTAGAGACAGGGTCTCACTATGTTGCCCAGGCTAATCTTGAACTCCTGACCTCAACTGATCCTCCTACCTTGGCCTCCCAAAGTGCTGGGATTACAGGCGTGAGCCACCACACCCAGCCTTCAGTAGAAAATTCTGAACCCAGGTGTAGTATATATGGCAAATTATCAATCAAGCTTGTCATCATATTGTGTTTAAGGAGACCACATGAATGGGGTTCCAAAGATAAAAGATGCAAGATTCAGGATGGAAAATTCTCAGGGAGAGCCAAACAGTATTCCTCTCAATCAATGACTCTTACCTGGATGGAATGCCACTGCCAAATCTGGACGGGCTATCTGCCCAGTCTCTACCTGCTCCTCCCAGAAGTCATGATAGAGGTCCCTGTAGCCACTAAGCTGAATTGTGCCAGGTTCCAGAGGTGAAATTGAGGTGCTCTGTGAAAAGCCAGTAGCCACATCTACACCGACCATGATCACACGGAGTCCAAGGTGTCCAGGAAACATGTAGCCAAGCTCATCATAGTCCCCAGGGCGAGCAAGAAATGTCTCCACATGAGAAGCACCAATCACATGTACTGTGCTTCCCCCAGTCTTCCTAACATCTATCTCCAAGGCCCTAAGCCCTAGGCCCACTGTCAAGGGCCTTGACAGGGCATCTGTCAGTAGCCGCTTCAAAGATCCCTGCAGGATATCTGGGTCTGGCCTTGGCCGTCCTACACTGGCCCATAGGGTGGTCATGGCATGACTACCTAGCACAGCATCCAGTGTAGCATCTAGCTGTGACCCTTTCATAGAAAACCAGGTGTCCCAGTCTTGTATAACTTCAGCTGGCCATGGCCAAGGTCCTGAGGGTGGGACAAAATCACCTGCAGGAAAGAAGGAATAAAAAGTAACCTAATCCTAATCATCAGGGAAATGTAAATTAAAACCACAATGAGATACCACCTTACCCATCAGAATGGCCATTATTAAAAAGTCAAAAAACAGATGTTGGCATGGATGTAGTAAAAAGGAAATGCTTATACATTGTTGGTGGGAATGTAAACTAGTACAACCTCTATGGAAAACAGTATGGAAATTTCTCAAAGAACTCAAAGTAAACCTACCATTTGATCTAGCAATCCCACTACTGGGTATCTAAGGAAGTCATTTTATAAAAAAGACACCTACACCCAAATGTTTATTGGAGTACAATTCACAATTGCAAAGATACAGAATCAACCTAAGTGCCAACCAACTGAGGGGTGGATAAAGAAAATGTAGTGTATATATTAATATACACCATGGGATACTACTCAGCCATAAAAAGGAATGAAATAATGTTGGATGGAACTGTAGACTATCATTCTAAGTGAATTATCTCAGGAATGGAAAAACAAATACCACATGTTCTCTCTTATAAGTGGATGCTAAACAAGGGGTGTATATGGTCATAAAGTGATGTAATAGACATTGAAAACTAAAAAAGGTGGAGGGCAGGAGGGGGATGAGGAATAAAAATCTGCCTATTGAGTACAATGTACACTATTCTGGTGATGGGTACACTGAAAGCTCTGACTTCAGCATTATACAATTTATCCATGTAATAAAACACACTTGTGTGCCCTGTATCTATCAGGAAAAAAAAAAAAAAAAAGGTAACGTAATCCTTTCCTGGCTTCAAAATTCCCTTCTCACTAATGATCAATATTCCCTCTATGTTCACTCTGCCAACCAGTGACCAAGAGTGCCCCACCCCTTACCCCAGGTTCCTCTTTTTTCATGACAATATGCTTTCATATATTCTTTCAAGTACAACCAACTATGACCATTATAGCAAAGTTTCCCAATACTACCACTCCACCTGTGACCAGAAGCCATTCCATGAGACGGTCCACAGCCACAAGACGAAGCTCTTGACAAACCCTCCTGTGCACTGGCCAGTCTGACTTCTGGCACTCTGGACCACAGTAATAGACATTTCTGCACCTGAGAGAATGAGTCACAGGAATAGATGTTGTATACATAAAGATGACTGGGGTGTCTGGGGAAGGGATTGATATTCCCATGCCTAGGAAGAATGATCAGTGAATGGGTCAGGAAGGTAGGGAAAGGAATGATACAACAAATTTGGGGACTGCATTTGGCAGAAGAGGCAGGAGATAGTTGGAAATATAATTGTTCTCCCAGACAAAGTGACACCATAGTCTCTATCTATCTGGAGCATCTCACTTTTTATATCTCTTTTAAAAGAAAACAAAACAAAACACCTAGGGGAGGGGGGCGTGGGGAATATACATAACCGTAATATTTGTACCCCCATAATATGCTGAAATAAAAAAAAAAAAAAAACACCAGGAGTTTGTAGCTGCCCTCTCATCACAGGTATAGTTCAAACCCAACCTCCTTAGCAGATGTGGTCTTACTCTTTGAGTACTCAAGAAAAGGGAGACACAGAGGATTGTATTGTGGTCTCTTGTCTCATTTCCCTGTAACACCAAAAATAAACAGGATTAGAACCCTGTTATGATCACTCTGTAGTCCGAATGATACAAAATGAGGAAAGAGCCTTAAGTTAATTAGAAACCTTTCAGATCTTTCCTTTTGGAATGAGGTCTTAGTACAGGTTCATTTCTGAATGTCTCCCCATTACCCCCCAACAAGTTACCTTTTGCAGTGCCGGAGGACCTTGGAGTCTGAAAAGCCACTAGAGAGTGCTTTACAGTGAGCACAGAATCTGAATGTGTCCTCCATTCTCTGGAACATTTCTTGAGGACATCGAAATCCAAAGCCTGATACAGGGGTACCCCCATCTACCACCAGCCTGCAGAAACAGCAGGGAGAAGGAAAGGCAATAAGGAAAAGAATATTTCCAAAATCTCTCATGTCCCTCCTCTTATCTCCTATACCACCTACTCCTGTGTTTCCTACTGACATCATTTTTCACTTAAGCCAATTATTTCTATAGTAATAAAACTGGCAAAAGTTAGGATGTGAAAATCCCTCATTGCAAATATCCCATATTGCCCAAATTATATTCCCTTTCTACCTTCTGAAATCACTTCTACCCAATACAATATATCCCTCTTCCATAAAACTGGTCACTCACTTGTATTCCTCATAGCTTTTCATGTTCAGCTTTTGAAGGATCAGCTGGGATAGGCCAGGAACATTATTCTCCAAGGATAAGAAGCCAAGTGCATCAATGCTAGGGCCAGGTTTTGAGGAGGTCAGAGGAACGGGGGTCACAACTGTGGGTGGGGTCACAAGCACGGGAGCCACAGATGAGGGGAGTTTCTTGTGCCTTCGTCGCCGGGACCGTGGAGCCATGGCCTGTCCAATGACTGGAGACTATATGCAGAACAGATATGGAATGGAATTTTATAAACTGTACACATAGTATTTTCATATGCTTGACTTTCACTTCTCCTTCTGGTCTCTCAGACCCAGGTTATCAGTAAGATTTAGTATTTACTGATTATTGACCACCATAGGCAGTTGTGAAAAATAGAAGAGAAATAATTATACATGAATATAATTTATACATATATGTGTTACATATGAAGTTCTATACATAATATAGTAATATGTAAGTAAATGCATGAAAAAGATCTGGAAGGGCTGACAGAAAACTGATAACAGTGATTAACTCTGAGTAGGGTAAGAAGGCAGTAGGATAGGAACTGGGTTGATATCAAGGGGGACTTTAGACTTATCTGTAATGTTTGACTTTTTAATAAGATATTCATGTATTTTTAGTGTATTTTCAAAATAGACTTAAAAGAAGAAAAAGCAACAGAAGTTTTGGTTGTCCATAGCTACCATCTATTTGGAGAATTAATCAATCTAACCTAGAGAGATAAAACATTTATTTTAAAAGATCTATCATCACATTTACAAGCAAAAAACTATGAAGTAAATGTAATACAAACTATGTACCACAATGCTAAGAGTTATGTAGTAAAAGCAAGTCGGACAGACAAATTACAAGCAAAATTTCCTAAAGAGGTGAGTTTTGAAGTAGAAGTAAGCCTACACTCTTGCACTATCTAGCTGGGACTTTGTGATGTCTTCTTTCCCTGTCTTATTTTCTCCCATGCTTTCCACAAGGGCTGAGTAGACAACAGGGACCATATCGAGAAATATTAAAACATTCATTTATTCAATATATATTTACTAATAAACAGATGAAATAATTTGCAGAATACTATATAGAAACAAATATGAAAAATA
>CAUYPO010014562.1:0-48342 GCA_963574435.1 Cheirogaleus major | reverse complement strand
GAGTCTCACTCTGTTGCCTGGGCTAGAGTGCTGTGGCATCAGCCTAGCTCACAGCAACCTCAAACTCCTGGGCTCAAGCAATCCTCCTGCCTCAGCCTCTTGAGTAGCTGGGACTAGAGGCATGTGACTAGAGGCATGTGCCACCATGCCTGGCTAATTTTTTCTATATATTTTTAGTTGTCCAGCTAATTTCTTTCTATTTCTTTAGTAGAGACGGGGTCTCTCTCTTGTTCAGGCTGGTCTCGAACTCCTGAGCTCAAACGATCCTCCCTCCTTGGCCTCCCAGCGTGCTAGGATTACAGGCGTGAGCCACCGTGCCTGGCCTGGGCGTTTTTAAATGTATGTAAACGCTGTGATGGAAAAATGACACAGGAAGAGTTTTGCATTCACAGTGGATGTGTCTTTCCTCAAACAGCAGAAGCTGAAAAGCTAATCCTTGTGGTGGGAGGTGGGCAAGTCCTAGGTAAGGGCTCTCGAAGCTCTGCTACCGGTGTTGGCCCAGACACAGCCGGAACCTTCCAGGGCTGGAGGCCTCTCCCTGCACTTGCTCCTGGGGGTTCCTGGGGTGAGAAGCTGGCTGGGGAAGGAATCAGCAGGCCGTGGGGATGGCAGTGGGCCTGCAACGAAGGCTTCCTCTTCCCAGCCAGGGCCCCCCTCCCAGCTCCATCCACAGATGTCCCCCGCCCCCAGTGACATCCTCCCTGCCCTGTCCTGAAGGTCCCTACCTTCTGGGAGTCAGCCTTCTATCACCTCAGCTCCCCTGGGAAGTGAGGGGACAGGGAACTGGACATCTTTAGGACCAGAAGAAGGAGGACAACTTCCAGGAGGTTGTCAGGGTAGGTGAGCTGCAGGCAGAGGTATCCACCCCCCTTTTTTCAGGGCATTGGGGGGGCCTACCCTTTCATGAAAACAGATTTGTGTCTCTGAGAATGGAAATGAAACCCTTCTTTGCCACTGACTAATCCACAAGTCAGGTGTCTTCTGTGTGCAAAACAAAGGCATCTTGACTCGGAATTGGACACAAAATGGTTTTGTTTTCTGCAGTCACTGCCTTTACGTGTTCTGTTGACTCTTCTAGCTCCTTAATGACATTTTAGGTGAATTCCATAACTTCGTAAACATGTTCCATCATTAAGTTCACCCAATCTCAAACTCAATCTCAAACTTGAGTTCAACTACATTCGTTTTCCTGTTCCAAGGGAAGGCAGGATGGGGGTGTTGGAGGCGGAGGGGTGGGGGTGGTCTGCCTTGATGACCCGTCCCTTCTCTCCCGGGGTCCAGATCCTCCAGGGATGGGGGTTAGAGGGTGGTGGACAAGCAGGGAGGGTGGAAAGGGAAGGCAGAAATCCTTAAGCACCAACACCAATGACCCTACTAGCTCCTCCCGTTTCCCTGCAGGTCCTCCCAGATGGCCTGGGAAGGGACCAACTGGGGTGGTGGCCGGGGCAGCAGGGTGTTTTGCAGGCTCGTGCTCCTATGGTTGGGGATTCTCTTGAGAATGCAGGGTGCCAATGTGAGGGAGAACTCTTTGTCCCCAGTTGTGGCTCTGACCACCAATCTGAGGGAAGGGAAAAGTCCCAGGCAATTTCTTGCTGCGGCCATTTCAGAGGGCACAACTGACTTGCCGGCCACATTTCTCCCTCTTCCATGCTTTCCTTAATGTTCTCTAAATAAACACTTCAATGTCACATTAGTTTAGCTCCTCCCAAAATACCTCTGAAATTGTGTTTTAAAAGTAATGCTCAAGGCTTTAAAAGCCGAAGGAAATAATTAAAGCTATTTAAATCTTTGGCTGTAAAAATGTTCTGGAAGATGCTAAATGTAACTTGGAGTTCCCTTAAACTTGTAAAAAATGTATTCAGTACTTTGTTTCTTTGAGTAACTGGTGCCTTGTCCCCTCTCTAGCAACACGAACCTCTTTGCCAAGACCAGAGCTAAACGGGAGCCTTCATCAGACCAACAGTGGTGACCCCACGTTGGCAAACGTGTGACCTCCTTTGGTCTTTGATTTCTCACTCCTATTTTTTTCTTACTTCATCGTATACTGCTTTTATGTAACCTGCTTCAAGTTATTTTTGGGGAAAAGTATTAAAAACAACTGCTTCTTTTTAGGATAATGAAACTGTTCTAAAATTAGATTATGGTGACGGTTGTACAACTTTGTAAATATATTAAAGACCACTGATGGTACAGTTTGAACGGATGAGCTTAATGGCACGTAAATTCTCAATAAAACTATTTTTGTTGTTACAAAATTCCTTGAGGTTACTGGGCACGGTGGGAGCGGGAGGATGGGGCGCACTGTCAGGTTCTCAGCCCTTCACAGACCCAGGAGGGATCCTGGCCACGATACAGTGCGGCCAGCCGGGAGGCCGCCAGGATCCCAGCTCCTCTGTTTCCTGGCTGCAGCGTTAGGGCGGTAACGACGGCAACCACCGGCAACCACGTGCGGTGGACACACACTCCAGCCGCTTCCCGGCGCCGTTCTCACCTGCGGCGCGGACCAAGCCGCCGCGAGGTCTTGGCCATCGCTGATTGGGCCGCGTGCGCACACGTGACTTCAGCCGGCCAATCGGACGCGCGCTCCGCCACCGCGGCTCTAGGAGTCGGGCTCCGAGTTCGGGGAGCGCCCGGGGAGCCTGGGGGACTCCGAGGGACCCGGTGTCCCGCTCGTCCGCAGCCCCGGCCGCTGGATGGAGACCGCGCCCGCCCTTGCGCAGGCAGCCCCCGGGTTTCTGCTGCTCACAGCCGGGAAGGTTTGGAGGCAGGCGCCGGGCGCTTCCCTGCATGGCCCCGAGCAGACTCGGCGGCGGGCAGGGGCGGGGCCACCCGGCGGCTCGTGGCGAGAGCGAGGGACCGACCCGGCCACCGCCCCGTGCTGGCGATAGAGCCCCACGAACCGCTGTTCTGTGCAGATGAGTACCCCGAGGCCCACCTAGGGCAGAGAATCCTACTATGTGATTAGTTTCCCTCAGCTTTTGTTAATTGAATTAAAACATTTTCCATAGTATTCCTAGGAGTTCGTCTTTTGTTAATTTCTTTGGCTGAAACATTGCTGTCTATAAAAATGACTCTGGTGAGGAAAATACGTAAGGTGTAAATCAGAATGTTCAGGTTTTGAGAATCTGGGTGGGGCTCAGAAGGAGAGGGAGCAGGTGCATTTGTAGGAGGAACTGGCCACGTGGCCCTGGGCCTCTCCTTGCCCCTAGGCTTTAACCTTTATAGCTTAAAGCGGGGGTGGTGGCTAAAGTTTCCCACAAAAGGGCACAAAGGAGCCAATACACTGTTGGGGCTCAGGCTCCGCTGCACAATTCTTTGCCAAGATCTGGCTTGGCCTACTTGCCCAGTGGTTCTTAAATTTTGTCATTAACTGATTCATACTCCCCTCTCCCCCAACCCCCCTCATCTGGGCCCTGGGGATTTTAAAGAGGACAACATAATGTAACTTGGGGCCCAGGAATATGTTCCTGTATCAACGTTTTCACCCCTGGCGGGATATCACATGGCCAGACTTTTTTAGGAATAAAATCAACATTTTTACATCAAATTATTTAACAATATTAACATTGGATTTTTGCAGAAAATTTCAGAGTAATGAAAATGTGTGGGAATGGATGTTTTGGGTTCTCTCAATTTTCTAAGGAGAACTAGGTTGACTCTCCCAGTGAGATGTTCCTTTGCGTGTGCGCGCGCGCGGTGCACACTTACGGTACACAGCTGGGTGTGTCCCAGCCCTCCATTTGCCCGTTCTGCATTTACCTTGGGGAAGACGCTGTGTCTCAGTCCCCAGACCCATAAAATGGAATCGCTCCCTCCTACAAGATTGCAGAGGGTTAGAAATAAGTGTGTCAGGTGTTTTGCACAGTAAAACAGAGCAGCAGAGCAGCCATTTAGTAATGGTTACTGTAACTACTAAGTTTCTTAAAGGGTAGATGAATTCATAAGTTTGAGTTGAGACCCAGCAAACTTAAATTTCCCTAACAATTTTATTTGCAAGTGCATTAAATTTTGGGAGACAGTTTCTTGCATTACCCTCCACCACACACACAATATTAGTTAAGCTACTTTTAAAAAGTAACGAAATGCCCTTATCCCCTCTGTTTTCATCCATTTCAGGCCACAAGGGAAGTGTGTCAAGTGGTGTTTCCAGGCATAGGTTCTAGGGCCAGCCTTGCCAAGTTTGTATCTTGGCTCTGCCGCTTACCAGCAGTGTGAGCTTGGACAGACTATTTGACTTAACCTCTTTGTGCCTCAGTTTGCTCATCTATGAAGTGGGGATAATAGTACTTTGTAAAGATTAAATAAGTTAATATTCATACATAGGTAAATTAGTATAGTACGAGACATTGTAGGGGCTGTAGAACTATTACCGTTGCTGCCATGTAAATACTCTTGTTGTAAATAAGATACAGTTCTCATAAACAAGAGCCAGGAAAGCCTCTGAACAGGGCTCCCAGCCCAGGCCTAGCCCTGACTCCCAGGGTGGCTCTAGGTAAGTCCCAGGCTCTCAGGGAACCCTGGGTCCTCCTGCAGATGATGGTTGTCCCTACTCCTTCCTCCTTTCTCCACTATGTGGAAATACTATCCGGGCCACCAGCACTCAACAAATGTTTGCTAACAGCCCAGCCGGTTTCAGGAGAGAGAAACTCAAATTGAGAGGGAGCTGGGGCCTCCTTCAGGGGTTCAACACCAGGAATGGGACGGCAGGTGGGGAAAACCTGCGCTCTTTGGCTATTTCAGTCGGAGCCCGGTCCTGCAGTCCTCCTCCCCTCTCCATGGTGCCTCCTTCCACCATCCTGAGGATCTGCTTCAAGCGCTGCCCTCCTGGAGTGAACAGCAGAGGCCAGGTGGGAATGCACTGGCTCAGCATCTGAGCTCCAGCTGTGTGGAAGCCACAGGCTGGCTTGGGCTGATGACCAGGGTAGCCCACAGCCCACTGAGGGGGAGGGAGAGGGGAGATGTGGGCTCTACTCCCTCACCCCATGTAGCTCCTGCTCCAAATAACTAAGCTCTAGTTTCCTCCCTGATGAGATTTGGTGCTGACACCAAAATGACCCACCATGGGTCTGGCATGACTCTGCCGTGCCTGTTGCTGAGGCTCCAGTGGCCTTACCGAGTGGGGGAAGAGAGCCTTGCGCGGGTCTGAGCAAGGCCCCAGGGGGGATTGGCAGCCTGAGCTCTGCTACTGGCAGAGGGTCCCTCTTGTTCCCTGCCCCTCTGGTTCTCCTCAGCTCATTCATCTGAGTTGGGATAACACCAGTTGTGACCAGCATCACCAGTGAATCTTAGACCAGTTTGTTGGTTTCTGTAAGTACCAGATCCATCTGCAGCCTGGATGATCAACTACTTAATACAGATGGACCCTGAGAGAGATCAAGTGAGATAGGAGAACTTGTTCTGCTAGAGCTCTGTCCAGACTGCACCTTATCACACTGGGTTGCCGGGACCTGTTTCTGTGAATGTCTCCTCCTCTCTCATTTCTCACAGCCACGACCATGCTCTGTTACTGGGCACATGGCAAGTGTTCATGAAGTTAAACAGAACTGACCCTCAGGCCAGAGCTGGTCTACAGATGGGTTTTATTTTGCCTGCAGAGTATGTAAAGAATTTTTAATTTGTTGTTGAAGTCGGAAGATTTCATATAAAAATTTGGATTCCCTAGATTCTCTGGAAAATTTTAAAGATGGGGCATGAGGGTCTATATTCCTGCATGGTGACAGTGTATTAGCACCTGGGAGAGGCTGCCCCCTTTAGATAGATACTTTCCACCCTGCGTGTCTCTGTCACTGCCCCTCCTCTCACACCTGAATTGTCCCCACTTCCCTCATTGGCCTACATGGTGCCTGTAGACAGCTGAGTTAGTAGCCCCTGTTGGTGACTTAGGCAGTAATGGAAGTGAAGGTCTCAATCAGCTCCAAAAACAGTTGTCAGTACATGCTTGTGGCAAAGGCAGTGCCTGGCTCTTGCTGGGCAAACAGCATGGACTATGTGGAAGGCACCTGTGCAGGGACTGCTCCTGACTGGCAAGTCATCTAGAAGACCCAGCTGCTCCACGGGCAGCCAACGGTGGGGATGTTTGGTTGACTGGGCTGCAATGACTCCTTTTTCTGGTCCCCCCTCTCTGGTGAAAATAGGTGATGACGTGCCATTTGCACAAGAGGGAGAGAGGTGGGCATCTTGCTTTGTTGAATTGTCATGCAACAAAGAAAACATTTCTTGGCCTCCCATCCAATTATTTTAATCACCATCACCAGGAAACCGATAAAAATACCAATGAAAAGAAAGCGATGGTGGAGAGCAAGGAGGGCAAGTCATTCCAGGCGGAGGCAAAGTGTGCACAAGCATGGAGGTGGGAAGCCACTGGGGGCTTTAGGGAAGCCCGAAGCTGTGGCTGTGGCAGGAGATGCAGCTGAAAAGATGGCAGTTGTCATGTTAAGATAGCTGTGAGGGAAACCAAGAAATGAGGACGCAAGGAAACAATTCATGGCTTGGGGCTTCTGCTTCAAGAAGGATAATTCACCCCAATATTAAACACTCATGTTGGGAGAACCTCCTGAGATGGAGAGGCACCCTGATTTTTAATGTGGATATGAAATTTTAATAAAACCCTACAGGGCCGAGCATGGTGGCTCACGCCTGTAATCCTAGCACTCTGGGAAGCCGAGGTGGGAGGACCCTTTGAGCTCAAGAGTTCAAGGCCAGCCTGAGCAAGAGCAAGAACGAGAGCAAGAGCCCGTCTCTACTAAAAATAGAAAAATTAGCCGGGCCTTGTGGCGTGTACCTGTAGTCCCAGCTACTTTGGAGGCTGAGGCAGGAGGATCACTTGAGCCCAGGAGTTTGAGGTTTCAGTGAGCTGTGATGCCACTGCACTCTAGCCTGGGTGACAGAGCAAGACTGTCTCAAAACAAACAAACAATAACAACAACAAAAAACCCTTCAGAGTAGAGGCTTTCAAACTATCTTTAGGATTTTTCAAATTAGATTTTTCTCCTAGAACATCAGTATAAGAATACAGATTATATAGGAAATGGAGGTGGTCTGGTGCCTGGGCTTGCAGGAGGCCCCGAGCTCATCCTTGGTGTCTTCCTTATGGAGCTCCACAGTGCCAAGGGGCAGAGGTGAAAGATCAATGATCTTGAGTTCAAGTACCTTTTTTCAAAAAAAATATTTTTGAGACAGTCTCACTTTGTCACCCAGGCTGACAAGTACCTTTTAAAAAGCAGAATACGCCACCCCAAGATATAGTTCCTTTTGCCTAAGAGGCCAAGTACTCCTATAGAGATGAACAGTTCCACTTCCTGTTGCCACATTTTTAACTATTTATTGAATGAGGCAGTAATAGACAGAATGGAAAACAACACAGAATCCATGCTCTGCTACTGGAGTTTTGCTTTTTTCTTCTTCTTGGCAATTTCTCAAACTATTAGGAGGTTATTTCACCACAAAGGAACACGGGCTTTAAAGCCCCTGAACAGCTTCACAATGACGATAAAAAATAATAATTAAAAAAATAACAAATTGTAGAACTAGGACTATTTATATGTAAATTTCCCTTCCCTCCCCTCCCACATTACGTACAGAAAAGAACATACAAAGAACATTGGATAGTTTTATATAAAACAAGCAAATACAAGAATCTGAAACTTTTCTCAAAGGCTGAGCAAGACATGAAGAATCTTTTAATGTCGCATTTAAAAAAACACATTAAATACACTATCACACATATGGGGGGACCTAGGAGGAGGGAGGAAGAGTTGTCCCTGTACTCAAGGAGCAGAGATTTGGCCTGTTGAAAAAGTCAGGTGGATTTAGCCACTGGAACAGGGCTTGCAGCTGAGAAAGAAAGAATTTGATAGTTACAAAGAATACTCAGACCAATCAACACCTGTGAGCAGGAAAGCTATTCAGGACCTGGGCCTCCAGGCTGCACCCAGGAAAACGGGTCTTGCAGAGTCCCTTCTGAAGCAGGGCCCGATCCAGGCATACGGGAAACACCCTCAGCGCTTTTCTGTCACGTCCCGTGATGATGGCCAACCTTCCATGAGCCAGGTGTCCCTTCCTTTCAGTTCCAGCGTCTCCTCTGTTCAGCTACAGACAGCTAGAGAAAATTGCTCCCGTTCGGATGCCCTGGTCCAGGAAGATGTTTCTCTCCCTCCTTCCTTCCCCTTCCAACCCCTCCCACCCCCTTCCCCATTCTCTCCCCCACCACGCACCACACACCCACAAGCACACTTAACACACTCTCGCACTCTTCAACCCTTAATACTTCTGTTACCTTCAGTTCACATACATGACCAATTCAGGACTGACCTTAAAACCAAAGCAACATTTTAATAGTCATGAGATCAAGAAGGATTCCTGGGAAGGGGAGGAGATGGAAGGCCGAGGAGAACCCTCTTGTCCCTGCCTGGGAGCTTTCAGGACATTCATCTGCCTGTGGCAAGGTCAGCACCTGGGCCAGCCCAAGGAACATCTCAGCTGGCAGACCACGCAGCCTCTGGACCTCGTAAGCACATTTTCTGGACCCATCTCGTTCTGGAATCTCCTTCCTCAGGTGAGTCCAGCAGGGAGAGTTCTGGGCGGCCACTGGGAGGCAGCTTTGGTGAAGGGCATGGTCACCTCCGCCTGAGTTTGTCAGTAGCTCAACGCATGACCCTGGTATGAACAAAAACCGGGTGACTGTGTCTGGCCACGTACCCTACCACCCACTAAACTGGGTGAATTATTGTTTCCACAGCTCACCTTGATTTCATACAGATAATTCCATGCGGGTTTCATACATACATATATATATATATGTATATATACTTTATATATATGTAAATGTGTATGTCCATATGTACACATATACATATATTCACACTCACACATACACACACATAAGTATACACACACGTTTCTGCAGAAAGAAGTCCTGCCACAATTTGGCTTTTTTGGGACGGTGAAATTGACGATGCAGTTTCTTACTCCACCAATCCCAGAAAAATCGAGTGGTGCTTTAAAAAATGCAATTCCAAAATCCACTGCCTTTCTTCCTTTTAAAAAAAAGGTTAAACAAAACTTTTCTTCCAAAGTCGAGAGACTTAATTCCATTTGATTGCACCTCTGCAAACGTGTAAAAAATGTTGAAGTAGACTAGAAAACAATGCCATGATATGGCTGCTTGTCACTGTTCCAATGTCACCACCTCCACAGCCTGGCCGTCCATGGTGACTGCGCTGTCCGATATCCTGGTGGTCACAGGAGCCATGGCCACCTGCACTGGTCCGTTGCCCTGGGCGAGGCTGGTCACCACAGTCTGGTACATGCTCACAGGGATCTGGACCAGGCCTGGGGAGACAAAGGAGATGGTTGGTGGGGCTGGTGCTCAGTTCCCAGATGCTGGCTGGACAGGGGCAAGCAGCTCCTACCCTGCAGGGTGTCACTGTCTGCCGGCCCCAGGTAGTCACATAGCCACTGCCCAGGCACAAATAAATCTCTTTCCCCATCTCATTTTAATTTTTTTCATTAACTAGTCTTAAAAATCTATAGTTGACACATTATAATTATACATATTTATGGGGTACAGTGTGATGTTTTGGTACATGTATACATTTGACATGATCAAATTGAAGTAATTACCATATTCATCACTTTAAACATTTGCCATTTTGTGGTGACAACACTCAAAATCTTCCCTTTTAGCTAAGCAAAGATCTAAAGTATTATTTGCTACAGTCACCCTACTGTGTAACAGAACACTTGAAC
This sequence comes from Cheirogaleus major, assembly GCA_963574435.1. NCBI lineage: Eukaryota > Metazoa > Chordata > Mammalia > Primates > Cheirogaleidae > Cheirogaleus > Cheirogaleus major. Next base: position 38,595 of record CAUYPO010014562.1, on the reverse strand, counting down.
TTACTCTCCTAACTATAACTTTGTACCCATTGACCAACCTCTCCTGGGCCTCCCTACCCTCTAGTAACCACTATTCTATTCTCTACTTGTATGAAATCAACTTTCTTCTATTTTAATTTTTAAAACAGACTACCAGGAAAGAAAAGTTTGGAGAAACTGTGGAAACATGCCTCAGGGCAAGGCCTCCCCAATTTGCCAAGAGAAGACCCTGCCCACTTCCATCTCTAGGAAACTGGGGCCCAACAGGTGTGAACCAGCCCATGACCCCTCTGACTGCCTTCTCACTCGAGGAACAGGCCACCAGTATCTTCTTTGATATTCTGCTACACTGCCTTCTTCAACCATCTTTCTGCCTGTGCTCAAGCCTGAAAAGAAAAAACTTCTCCTTCTCCTATCCACTGCTCCAAAATTTACGTCCTTTCCTTCAGAGTTGAGCTTATTAAAAATAAATTAATTAATTAATTAATAAGGCAAGCCTAGGTTTCCTGATTTTTAGATTTCACAGACCAGTAAAATTTAAAAACACATTTTGGGGACAACTAAAAATAAATACTCCAACCTCATTTCTCAAATTTTCTTTTCTTTTTTCGAGACAGGGTCTCACTCTGTTGTCCAGGCTGGACTTTGACTCCTGGGCTAAGTGATCCTCCTGCCTCAGCCTCCTGAGTAGCTAGGACTATAGGCATATACCACTGTGCCCAACTCCATCTGCCTCCTACTATCACTATTATTTCAGAGTAGACAGTTAAACATAAAGAAAGGAAGCAGCACATAATCTCAGAAAAATGTAGTCCTTCCTAAAACAGGAAATCTGATGACTTTATATATTTTTTAAAAAAGGATTTCCAGTTAACTAAGGCAAAACAAATGCATATATCTTCCTTTCTTCTGCTACTATAATTACAGTTAGTGGAGGAAAAGGATATAAACGAGGGATGTCAACTTATGACATCAGAGGTTCACCCACTGTATTGAGAAACTGACCTACCTGGAGAGGTCTCAAGAAGACCTAAGGTGATATTTGGGGGTGGGGAGGTAGGAGAGACAGTGAAAAATCTGGCCTGCTGTCCTAACATAGACACTGAGGCCTATAGGTCACCTCACCCTTCCCCGGCACACCCTGTGACAATCAGTGTTTCAGTGTCTTACTCTTAAGGAACAGAGAGGTCCATAGGGGTAGCAGAGACAATGTGGGGAGCAGAGGAAAACAAAAACAAATGCCCCCCAAATGCTATTATCCTCAGAGATAAGGGATTTGAATCATAGAATGGGATGTAATAAAAAGAAGAGAAAAAAATTTTAAATAAAAAAATTCCAATAGATGAAATATATTAAAAATAAAATCAGAAATAAAGTAAAAAATGTTCCAGAGTAGAAAAGATTAAAAGATGGAGAGGAGAGAAAATATGAGACTTATGAGGTCCAACCTCTAATAAAAGAGAATAGAAAAAAGAGAAGGTAGGAAATTATTGAACAGATAAATTTCTAGAACTGAAAAACATGAGTTTCAGATTGAAAAGGCCCATTTGATGCCAAATATAACAGATGAAAAATGATCTAGACACTAAGACACATCTTTGCAAATTTTCAGAAGACCAGGGATAAAGCAAAGACCCTAAAGGATTCCAGAAAGGAAAAAAACCTCACATACAAAGAACTGGGAATAAGAACAGTGTTGGACTCCTCCACAACAAACCTAGAAGCTAGAAGATGGAAAAACGGCTTCAAGTGTCAGAGAGAAAATGCTTTCAGCCTTGAATTCTGTACTCAGCCCATGAAATGATAGCCATATCCATTAATTGTGGGGCAGAATACAGACATCTCCAGATGAGTAAGGGCTCAAAAAACTGGCCACCCATACATGCTTCCTCCGGAAGCTTTGAAGGCTGTGGTCCACAGAAGCAGGAGAAAACTAAGAAGGCAGCAGCCGTGGGAATCTAGGAGACAGAGTGCATCACGGAGAATGGTGAAGGGGGCTCTGAGGGGAGCTGAGGGGCCCAGGATAAGGCTGCACAGCAGGTCTGAGAGAACAGAGAGTTTGTGGGGAAAACGCCATGACCACGTGGGAAAGAGAGGCTTTTCCAGAGCAGAGTCGGGCAGATTGGGTGCTTAACAGTTAAAAAGTAGAAGCCCCATCCCCACCAAAAAAACGAGGTATTAACTTAAAGAGAAAATAAAAGTTGTACAAAAAAAGAAAATATGATCATAATAATTATATTCATCTTGGCAATGAGTGATTTTTATGTGGTTATAATAATATAAACATAGATGCCAAGTTATCCAAAACTTGTAGATGATGTCTCAACTAAAAAAATAATGACACAAGACTATTATTTAGAGCAGTAAGGATACATAATGGAAAAAAGAGCATATGATGTTGCTTCTGGGGTACAGACTTTAAAAAAAAAGTCTTTTGGTCCTTTATATGGGGCAGAGGGTACCAATTTTAATAGTGTTTTAAGACATTGCACTTTCCACTTCAGTGCTCATACAGGGCAATGTTATTTCCTTGCCCTGCGCACATATTCCATATTCAAGTATTGAGAAGGCCCAGTAAGTTACTATAACAACTCAACTTTAAAATTGCCACAGAATTTGCTACAACTTTGGGTTCTTCAATGGTACTATGTGGTACCATTGCTACACTCATACTCAGGTTGGATTAATCAGCCTCTTCAATGGGGGGCCCAGAGGAGGACCCACCAGATGGAAGAGAGCCACCACCAGGGAGGACTCACTTTTAATCCTTTGTGACATTTCAAACTATATGCTACTTTGATGAAAATAAAAATTAATTTTAAAAACGGATGTGAGAATATTTTCCAATGCAAAAAAAATCAAATATAAAATGTTATTTCACAATGTTAAATCATATGTAACTTTTCCAGGGGTAAGTTTTGCCAGTTTAGGCATAGGAGATAAGTATTTGATGATGCAACATAAAAAGAGACTTGATGTTTTGTTTTGGTGCTAGTCATTTTTAGAAGCCCAGCTTGCCCTGGTGTGCGGTAACAGAAAGGAAGGCATGGGGCCTGGGAGGAGAGGAGAGGAGGCCGGCACACTTGTACATGGGGCTGGGAGGGAAGCAGGCCTGAGGGCCAGGCACTGGCTTCAGCAGGCTGTGGGGCTCCATTTCTTTCATCTAAACTTTGCAAATGGTTCTTAAATCTCTCTCATCAATGTCTCTTTCTTTCAGTTCACTCCCCTACCACCCAAATTATTTTTCCATAACATGTTCCTCCCCAATTTCAAGCCTTCAAATTCCATGACACTAAAAAGGCCTATAATCCAGTTCAAATGCTTTAAGCATAGTATTCAAGGCCTCTTGTGATTTGCGCTGGTCTATCTTTCCAGTCTCATTTCCCCCACTCTCTCATAGGAACCTTGTGCTCTGAGTACTCCCCACCCCCGGACTACTCTCAGTTCCCCAATATATTGGTCACATTCCTCTGTCTGGGCCTTTGCTCAAGATGTTTACTACATGGAATTCTCAAATCCCCCACTTCTTCCCCTTTGAAACTCAGGCTCAGTTGTGCCCCATCGTGGAAGCCTCCTCGATCCCAGCCCCAGTCAATACTCAAGAGCAGCCTCCCCTGAGTTCTCTGAAGGCCCTGGGGCAGTAGTGTATAATCTGGCTTGGGCCAGTTAATGTACGTATACAGGCCTTCCCACTTCACTGAGGGTTCCTTCAAGGTCAGGCCTGGCTCTGGCTTATTTCATATTCCCCATGGTATGAAGTGCAAAGCATGCCACAAGTTGATATCAACATAGCCTCAAGGGCAACAGACTAAGGGAGTCTATCGCTGGCCTCAACCACTGTGCGGCTGGGCCCCATTCCCCAGCCTCTGGACTCAAGGCATGGGCCTCAGTGCATGTGCAGACCACATGTCCCTGTAAGTTTCCACCTCATCCCAGTGTATCATGATCATCATTGCTTTTATACTCTCCTCTGGCCAAAACAGGCACCATTAACAAAGTAACCCAAAATGCTCAGTGGCAGAGCCAGCACATCTCTGTGACCCCCCCCACGGTCCACATGATGGCACAGAGCAACCCAAAGCAGAAGCATAGATCAGTCTCATTTTGTCACTCTTGCTTCTGTGTTTGATTCAGTTCTGAAGGCTCCAAACTTGGGGAACAAGTCACACAATTTACAAATACAGTGACTACTGTGAGCACAGAGACCCTTTCTAACTATGAGCAGCCATCTAGGTTAGGGTGGGGGTGAACAGAAGCTTAAAGAATTGTCAAAAGTTAAATTTCTTTCACCCTGGCTTATGATGCATTGGGTTTCTAATGATGTCGGTCCATGCCCAAAACTGCTGTTAAAATGGTTTTTAGTGTCATGGAAGATTTGCCCCACAATAAAATGGAGAAAGGTCCAAATGCAAAAATATATATTGGCTGACACTGCTATGACCAGAATGATCTTTTGAACATACAAACTGATCTTGTTGCACCCCTTTAAAATTCTTCAGTAGTTTCCAATGTCCCACTGGTATAAAGTCCATACCCCTTTGCAGGTATCCAAACCTTTCATGTGGGCCCTGTTATTTAGTTAAGCCTGGTGGTCCTCTAATACCCACTCACTTTCCATGCCAGCCAGGTGAACTACTTGACCGACACTCCCGAAGCACACACCTCCCTGCCTGCACACATTGCTACTTCTGCCTGGAGTAGGCTCCTCTTCTTCCAAGAGTCGGCTCCAGTCTCTCTCCTCCTGTCTTGGGTTCTCTTCTCCTGGGTCCCACAGCACTGTGTACAGGCTTTATGGAGGCAATGGTCTTATTCATCATCACTGTTTACATGTCTTGTCACCAATGAAACCATAAATTCCTCAAGGGAGGGACTGAGTCTCCATCTTTGGGTCCCTAACAGTCAGCAGGTGCTCAATACATGTTTTCTACACTCATGAATAAAACTTGCCTTCTAAGATTTCACATGTATCCCTTCTAGGGACCGGATGAATAAGGTGGGTTAGTTTTAGGGTGATGAGGCTGTTTTAGGGCAAGAGCTCCTAGTCCAGAAAAAAGCAATGCAAAAATTACTACATTCGGGATTCATCCAAATGAAACCATTTGTAAAAGATTCCATCTTCTGTACTCCACATCAGTCAGGAAAGGAGCAAATTTGGCCACTATCACTGGGCAATGAAATGACTCCCACACAAAGCTCTCTCAGGGTGAATAACTGGTGACAGCAACTACACATCTTGGAAGCCTTTCAGAGGGAGAAATTCCATGTGCAAGGGTCATTTCATAACCTCACATGCCCTGAAATCTCAATTCCACTGTTTTCTACATGTAGGTTCAGTCTACCTCCACTTTAAATAAACACATTACCATCCCACTGTGGAGGTTTTAAGACACCCTCCCCCCCAAAACACACAGGCATTTTAACATGGGATTAGATTAAATCGCCTCAGTGTCTCTGACCCAGCAGCCTTTATGTCCACAGCAAGGGAAAGGGGGCGGGGACTGGAGGCTTCGAAACGCAGCATGTACTAAGTCGGGCTGGCTGCCCTTGGAAGAGAGATGATTAAATGCTGAGGTATAGTAATCAGGCTGGGATTGTCCCTGCATCTGCTCAGCCTGTGCCTGATTAGCCCTAATCTAGAGGCACATGTTAATCCAAGCTTGTATTCTGGGTCATTGCAATTGATTAAGCAACAGGAAGCCCTTGATGTTCTACTTTAAGGGCTTGGAGTTCTTTTTATTTCTTGGAGAGACCCTGTACAGTCCTAGTAATGAAGACTCCCTTGGCCTTTGTACAGCACTTTTCAAAGCCCTCTCACACCTGGCTGCATGTCACTTGATTTCTGCAGACCCTGGAGAAGTACACAGGGCAGGTGTTCTTCTCTTTCACAAATGACAGGCAAGCTCCTTTGGCAGGACCAGGTGCTCATCACAAAGGCACATACTTATTATAATGTCCTGAAGTTTTTAGTACCCCAATATTTAGAAGCTACATGAAGCTTTAGAGTTCATTTGGTTTAGTAAACGCAATCCCTTTTTTTCTTTAAACTCGAAAGTAAATATAAAAAGTTTATTTTAGAAAAAAAAGTAAACACAGACCTAGAGAGACTGAGTGATTTTGTTCCCCAATCACTGAGTTTATGGTAAAGCCAGGTGCCCAGGCTTTTGATCTGGGAGTCTTTCCATATACGACGATGTCCTTAACACCTAACGCCAGGGCCAGCATGAGCCTCGGAGGGACAGGACTGTCCTCTTTGGACTCCCTGCTGCTTCTGCTCTCAGGATTCATATGGTAAGGTTTACAGAATTGGCCAAAGTGGAAAAAGAGGTCAAAGACAACTCGAAAACTTCAGGTCCCAGCACAAGGATTTCCTTGTCAAATAACAGTCAAACCAAAATCCCCAGAGGAACTCCTGGCTCCAGGACCACATTTCCCTGTAAACAACAATGAGGCCTAAAACAGTTTTTTTTTTTTTTAATTTTTTTAAAGCAAGCAGTTGGGTATTATTCTTGAGCCCAAATGGTGAAACATGCTCCTCCTAGTCCCCCTACCCCATAAATTGCAATTACATCTTTCCAATTGCTCAGGCCAAAAATTTTGAAGTCATCTCTGACCTCACATCTAATACATCGGCTCATCTTGTCAACGCTCCTTTCAAACATAAACCCAGAATCCAACACTTCTGCTGCTGCCTCCTGGGACAAACACTATCATCTCTTGCCTGGGCTACATTTGAGCTTCCTTTGTGATCACCTCGCTTCAGCCTTTGCCAGAGGGAACTTTTAAAACTTTCACACAAAGTGATGGATATGGACATGTGCTCTGAAAATTCAGACCTGGCAGGTGGGCCCCTCACTGCCCACCCAATACCCTTCCTCTTTTCAAGCCAAATGCCCTTCTAAGAGGACCCACTGGGCAAGTGACAGCACGGCACACGGGCTTCTGCTTTGTCTGCTTGAAGGAGACCCCCACATAGGATTCATTCTTAGAGGAGCTTGCTCCTCTCAGGAAGGCAACCATTCCTCACACAGTGTTGACCAGTTTCTTTAAAGTTTAACCTCTTTTAGGAGAATCTATATTTCAACAGGTACTTAATTTTTAAAAATAGGTAACACACAGAGGACAAAGTAGAAAAGCTACAAAAGGGTATGGAGTGGGAGAGTAAATCTCCCTCCCTCCCAGTCACTTGGGTCTACTTCCCAGAGGGAACTAGGGTGGCCGGCTTCTAGGGTAGCCCATAGTCTACCCAAGATAGTCCATGCATTTGAAACCTGTGTGTATCTTCCCCACTCAAACAGTGCCCACTATTCATACCCTTTTGCACCTTGTTTGTTTTTGAGATCTTTCCTTATAATTACAAAGAGAGCTGCCTTAATGTTTTTTCAGTGGCTGCACAGTATTTCATCATACGGAAGTACCTGAATTTGATTAACCAGTGCTCTGATGACTTATACCTCGGGTTTCCAATCTTTGGCAATTATGTCAAATGTATATGTAACTTCTCATATGTATTTGCATATGTACAAGTTGCATATATAAATATGCAAGTACACTGTATATCTGTAGGATAAATACTTAGTAGTACAATTTCTTGGTCAGAGGATATGTATATTTTAAAATTTGATAGGTACAGTAATGGGAGACTCTTCCTCCGATTCCTTTCAAGACTCAAAATAACCTATCTCTAGTAGTGGAATTTAAGATTTAAAGCATTATAAGCAATAGAGAATGAATCTTTAGATAGGGGGTTGTCTTGGAGCCTCTCAAATCATATTACACAGGTGGCAGATTATACTATCTACTCATAATCCTGGCCGCCTTCTGCAAAACAGGGGGCCATGGTGTGTCTCTGATGATGGTGCCAGGGGAGCATTGTGGTAGACCATGGGCACCAATTAGAGTAACTTTAAAGATTAGGGTCACGGCCTTACACACTCTGTGGATTTATCATTCATAAGCCAAGCTACTCTATTCCTGACCTCTCCTGAGTGTCACACTTGCCTGCTGTGTGACGGAATTTACACACACACACGCGCACACACGTGCGTGCATGCATATATACAGATAAGTGGAACTTATTTATTTGGAGGAATTTATTTTTCCCAAGACTAACTTCTTTCAGTATTATTTGATGAATTAATATATATATCACAGTTAGCTAAATCTTAAAATATTGTTTGGCAAAAGCCATCCCATCCCATCAAAAAAATTACTTTTGGTAGCTTTCCACTATCAGAAACATAAAGTCCAAATAGCCAACAGCTGAGGGAGCTCACATAAGCCTTTCCCACAAATACTCTATATGATCCCTTCATTGCAACCATATTTGTCCCCTCAATGTACCCAGAACACCACATGTGCTTGCTCAGGTAGATCCCTCTGCCTGGAATTACTTCCTGCCAATCGAGGCCCTATCCTTCCGCCGATTTCCACACCTTTCACAGAGCTACCTCAGACGGAGCAGCCCACCAGGTTCTCGTCCTCCTCTGATTTTCTTGCCTCCACCATTCATCTGGCACCAGCTATGTGCTGACCTGTTTCCAAGCAGTCACTGCTTTTCTTTCTATAAATCTGCTTATTTACACTGCTGGCAGGACTATGTTTTTGAATGCTGGGAACTTGAACATAGTAGGTGCTCAATAATTGATCATATTCTTCATGATTTTCAGAAACTTGATTATAGTCCTCTCAGCCTGGCCCTCTGCAGACTGAAGAGCCTTGAAGCCTTTTACTCTGATACCAAATGAAGTCAAATTCTCTCCATAACAGCATTCTTAAGGTGCTGTAGCCAATTGCTGTGTGCATTTTATGTGAGGGGAAAATAGGCTGTTTCATTTCCATTAAAGGCTTCCCAGTCAGAAAGACCTACATGCAAATCCTGGTTCTGCCATTTAATGGCTTGTGAGCCTTTGTTTCTTCATCTATGAAGAAATGGTAATTATTAATCTTATAGGGCTGTTGAACTTGATGTGCTCACATAGGTAAAGTCTGGTACAGTGCCTGGCACATAGTAGGTATACAATAAATGTCAGCTGCTTTTCAAAGATGATTTTGAATAAGAGGTTGGATGAAGGCTGGTTGGAGTCACAGATGTTAGGCTAAAGCTCTCAGGAAACAGAAAGAAAAGCAGAGACAGTACAGATCCCCTTTCAGCAGCGATTTGCTCCTGCTAGGAAGCACATCATTCGCCAAAGGCCTTCAAAGATGTAAAGATTAGAGATAAAAGCCATGAAATCAGGGCAGATGGACTGGAAGGCAGCTCCCTTCTGAAATACAGCGATGGTCAGACTGGCACTGGGAGCGCACCATGATGTAGACGAGACGGTTGCCAATCCTGGGCATTGGTAAATCAACAGTCCAGGCTAAACCACTACTCAATATTAAGAATGTTAAAATATGATCAGGACAGTATGATATGATGTCATCACCCTGATAAATTTCTAAACTCCTTTAGAAACGAACAGAATAGGCTTGAGGCAAGCAGAGCACGGGGTGCAGGTGTGGTCAGTTACCCAGCACCACAGCCTGCCCTCCCCCACCGACAAGATAGAGCAGGACAGACGGCCTGAGGAAGAATGGGCCTTTCATTTGCCCTCACAGGCCGGGAAACCTTTGGGAATTGTTGTTTGCTGTAACTGAATCTTTCAGCCCGAAGGCCTTCCAAGTTGGTCATGGAAAAATCTTTAGTTGGGAGAAAAATATTGATGGTTGTGAGAGAAAAATAGAGAGTTAAACAAATAATAAACATATTATTACTCGTGGTGGAAGAGGAATAATAAAACCCAAAGGAGAATTTACAATGTAATGCCTTCTGTAGTTTATGGACATGAAAGCTAACTCTTCATACATCAGGAGAATACTGGCTGGCTTAAATGAGGAACCAGGACTATGACTGGAAAAGACAGGCATAAATAAGAAAGCAATGAAACTATGCATTGTATTACTTAAGTAGCTTCTGAGGTTTTTAAAGAGCCACCAAGGGTGTCTACAGGTGTTTCTAGGGTTGATAAGGAGGAAGCAAATCCTTTGAAAATCTTTCCGCTGCAGGCCTGCAAAATAGTTACATCAGTGGCTGATGTCTAAGGAAAGCCATTATTATATAAAGAAAAACAGACACAGTACATAGCGATATAGAAGTGGAAGGAGATAGAAGGAAATCAGGTAAAGAAGCTGGGACAGTAGGCAGGCAGCAGATAAAGAGGCTGAGAACGACAAAGAAGGACCAGACGGCCAGAGAAGGATGATGTAGAGCAAGAAAAGGAAGGTCATGAAAAGAATGTCAACATCAAGATAGGAAGGCAAAGGGGAAAGAGAAAAAGCATTTCTCTCCCAGTGGTTCTGTTTCTGTTATATTAGCTGTTTCTAGGACATTTAATCTTCCTTTTCCATATTTTCTAAGTCCAAGGCATTTGGGTGCATTTTGGGGAAGATTTGTGGATTAAAATATGTACTGAATATTCCAATGCCAAGAGTGGCTTCACAGATGCCTTGGTGTAATGGGCACTTCTCAGCACCCAAGGTTTTCTCCCCTCTTGTTAGACAATCTCAAGACTCACTTAGAAAAACTGATTTCTGGAATAACGTTCAAAACAGTGAGTGTCTGGTTGGGATAGTGTCATTGTGTCTTTTTCCTGATTTTGCAGACCACCAGGAAACTTCTCATGCCCAACATCCCACAAGCCAAATGTTAAAAATTGAATTCATTTTTACTTTATTAGTAAATATCTCAAAACATATTTGGGAGATATAATTTCATGATTTCCTCTTGAAATTATTGGATATGCCTAGGAACATTATGAAATCAGGATTTTGTGCTGCAGTATTCAGAACTACCATGATTTAGTATCCTGGAGACTGAGTTCCCAATGTGGGGTTGAACAAGCTAACTCCAAGGCCCACTGACCTGACCAAGAAGGCTTTAAACCGAAAATGGCAGGAGAGAAAAGTGTTCCACCAAAGACTGTGGCATATGCACGTGCTCTGGGCAACATCTAATCTGACTGTCCAGAGAAGGGCAGAGGGTGCCCAGTAAATTCCCAGAAGAAATCATTGGGAACAGTGGGAGCAACACTCAAGGGCTCCAATGCTTACATACCAGTGGACAGAGCATGGGGCAATATGTAGACTACACCAATATTTTTAAACAGAAAGTGGAACCCAGATGACAAACCTCAGAAGGAAGTCACCAAGCTGTCTAAGAGTTAGCAATAGGTACAGAAATGAACAGCAGGCCCAAGCAGGAGTTACTCAGAGGTAGGAATGGAGATTTATTTATTTTTCTGTTGTTATTTTCAAACTATTTATTATGGAAAATTTCAGATAGGCACAAAAGGAGAGAGAAGAGTCCAATGAACTCCCATGTGTCCATCATGCAGCCCCGACATCTTCTATCTGAAAAGGGATAGAGGAAAGGAAGCCTCCAAAGATCTGCTCCTGCTTTTCAATCCCTCACTTAGCAGAATTTGAAGGGCACCATTTAGGAAAAAAGCCCCAAGCTAAAACTTTCTAAGTCCATATAAAGGGCAGAATGAAATTGGCTTTGGGTAGTGAGACACTTGCAGACAGCAAATCAGAAAGTGGAAATAAGCTGACAGTTATGGGACTGTCACATCGAAAGAAATCTCAGTTAATATCTTGATCAAGTATTTCTCCTGCTTTTCCTATCTAATTGTACTGACACAGTCAAATTGTTAATGGGGGCAAGTTCTTTATAAAAGAAAGGATCACTTGAGGCTGGATATTTGAGGCAATAGTGCGCCATGATTATGCCCGTGAACAGCACTATTACAGTCCAGCCTGGGCAACATAGCAAGTCCCTGTCTCTTTAAAAACAACAACAACAACAACAAAAGGCCAGGCACAGAGACTCACGCTTGTAATTACAGCACTTTGGAAGGTTGAGGCCGGAGAATCACTTGAGGCCAGGAGTTCAAGACCAGCCTGGGCAATAGTGAGACCTCGTCTTTACAAAAAAATTTAAAAATTAGCCAGGCACACCTGTAGTCCCAGCTACTCAGGAGGCTGAGGAGCCCAAGAGTTTGAGGTTGTAGTGAGCTATGATGACACTATAGCACTCTAGCCTGGGCGACAAAGCGAGACCCCCAAAAAGAAAGAAAAGAAAAAGAATCCCAGCTAATAAATGAAAAAGTAACGATAACACTAGAGAAATCAGATTATCAATGGTTACTGAAACTGTGAGGAGACCGAGTGACAGGGACTGTACAGTGGAGGAATTAACACCATCCATGCAGGAAGCAGTGCCTGGAATGACCACCTCTCAGAATTATTCTACCTTCCAGCTGTTTCCTTCTTTCCCCAAAGATGCACCCACCCATGGCCCTGTCAGTCAGGATCTACTTGCATCCTGCTTGATCTGCCATAGTGAGGCCTGACAACAATACAGAACTGTTAAAACAGCACTGGGCAAGATGGGCCACCGGACCTGTTGTGGCTCTGCAGCCTCCCACGTCCACCACGGTGAACAGGGCACACACCTTCTCTGACGTCCACTTGTGGAGGGTTTTCCAAAGCCTTCAGTACATGTCAGCATGCTGAGTGCTAATGCACTGTGCAGATGTTTATAAAAACATATCTTTTAGTCAGCTCTTAGTTAAATTGAAGGAAGGGCAGGCACTTCCCCCCACCTCCCCCTCTAAATTGGAATTTATGATGTGGTTTTCCTATAGGAGACTTACCTTCCTAATTATGTCTTCCTTAAGCTAATATGAAAACTCGTTTATATTCCCTAAGTACCCGGCAGCTGGGTGGGGGGCCGGGGACAGCGGAGGAGATGGTCCAGGCTTACCCTGGCTTGCTTAGAGAAACTGTCCAAGGATTTAAAACGTGTTACGAGTAATCTGCATGACAGATAATCTGTATGTGACAACTAGGAGTTGACTATATTTACATTTATTAAACTGACAGGCTATTTCTCTCTCTTAGGGCTGCTATGAGGATAAGGCACATTGTTTACGAAGGTAATATTGTATGGGCTTTCTCCCTGGAGTCAAAGCCACTGGGTAGCAGCTACCAGATGCAGACAAACAGAAGTAGCAAGATTAAAGGCCCTATCCTTGGTCCCGAGAGTTGCTGAGAATGGAAAGTGCTGGCAGCCCCACTCCCAGGGACACTGTCCACACAACGAACATTCATACACACACTCTTGGTCCCTGAATAGTTCGCATGTCCTCTTGTTAGAGGCTCAGGTTAATGAGAAGCAGTCGTCCAGTCCGACAGCAGGGCTGTGAAAGCCCAAGGAGAAGGCCGGGGAGCGGATCGGCCGAAAGCACACACTCCTAAGATTCATTTCCTTTCTTACTGGCTGTAGTTCAATGTGTGTGTGTGTGGTTTTTAGTTTTTTGTTTTTTCAAGGGGTAGGAGTGGAAAAAGGACATGAAATTCTTGGAGAAAAAAATACAAAAAGGTGAAAAGATAAAGAACACAGTCTAGGTAACATGGCTGGAAGAAGTTGTTCTAGAAACATTCAAGCAAATTTCATTTTCCCCTTCCAATAAGACTGAAATAGAAATCCAATCCTTCCTTAAGACATTTCAAAAGGTTCAGGCCAATCTCTAAAACAGTGCCGTCCACTAGAACTTCCTGAGATGATGGACATGTCCTATTTGTGTGCTGTCCAGCATGGTGGCTATGGAGCACTTGAACTGTGGCTAGTGTGACCGAGGAAATAAATTTTTACTTTTATTCGGTTTTAATTAATTTATTTAAATTGCCACAGGAAAACTCTGAAACCTTTCCAGAGCTTCTACTGTGCCAACTCCACATCATAAATGTGCATGTGACACACACACACACACACACACACACACACACACACACATACACACACACACACCACTCCAGAGTTGTCTTTGTTTAGATGGAAACTCAATCTGAAATTGGATGCTTTGTATTCAGCTAAAATATGTTTTCCTGGTGTTTCCCTTATTTATATCACAGGTTCTTTCCTTTACTGCCTTACCCTATCGACTTATCCTAACACCTCCCACCCTCTCGGTCCCTTCATGAGAAACTCTATCAGCATTAAAGAACAACGCAGCGGAGGTATATGTTGTAGTATTACAGGCAATAAGGAGAGGCCAGTCTGGGCAAAGTCAGAAGACTTGCTGGATGCCTCTTCAGCGAGCCAATCTGATAGCACGGCCTTTGTAGTCTCTCTCAGAGCAGTGTCTCACTTTCCATATTTAAACCCCTTCACTGATTCTCAGATCCATTTGCTGGCTTTACAACAGCAAAGATGTTTTTATCAATTTCAGTTTGAAAGCCTCATTTAGGCTCTGAAAATCTCTAAATTGGGGTCTTTCTAATAATGAAGATTTGGTGTAATTATAATGTCACAGGCAATTGTGCTGACAAAGCAAAACCAATATGTCTCCTTGCTGGGCCTTTGCTCTCAGTCTGACCAACAGGAGGAGAAAAGAGGCTTTGTCAGGAGCAGATGTGCAGTGGGAGGCCCCAGGAAAGCAGATCTGTTGAATGAAGCAGGTGCCACTTAGACATTCACTTTCCTGACTCCAACCACAACCTCCCCTTCATTTGATATCCTGCTCTTGGCAAGAGGATGGGGAAAGAGCATCACACAAAAAGGAAGCATGTTTATCCTGTTCAGATTACTGCTTCTGCCAGGCTGCTGCTGCTAGGTTCTGCACATTTGCTCTTTATTAAGCAAATGTTAGAGCTGGGTGCTGGGAAGTGAATCCCTGTATTTACACAGGTAACCTGAGAGCCAGAGGGCCCCAAACCATCCTGTCTGTGATGTGCAAGCTATTAGAGTTAATAATAGTGCACTGACATTCCTTCAAAATCCTAATGGAAGCATAAATAAAAAGAGGAAAGTCCCCTTTTACCCAAGAACCTTAAAAACTTTACTCTTTAAGAATTTTTCCTGTTATAATATTCTGGTTCTTGTGTGAACAGTGATTAATGCCCGTTTTACATGCTTAATTAAAACCTACTTTTTCACCCATGTATGGAATAGAAATGACTCCAATTAAACTTGCCAAATATGGATCTGGTATGCCCCCAAAAATTCCCTTTACAGAATATTGCCTGCAATGACAAGCACCAAGATTCTGTCTTGGTTACAAGGAACTACAATCATCTAAGATCAGAACCTGTCTTTCACATACAAAGACTCAGAAAGATCTAAGGACTTAAAGGGAAGGAGAATGAGATAAAGAAAACAGGTAACTTGGCCTTGAGGACACTGCGGATGGAGAGGAGACCATGTCAGTAGTGTCCATTTGACAGATGGCAGGGACCTTCTTGGGAATCTCTGCCCAGAATGTCCTGGCTCAGATTGATGTCCTATGCACAGAATAGTGCCCCGGCTCATCAAGTTTCCCCACACTGAGAATACCTGACACAGTCAGACCAAAGAGCAGAGGAAGGCATGCCAACCTGGCTCAACAACATGTGCTAATTCCCTTTGGGGCCCCGAGGAGCCAACTCTTGAGGCATCAGCCTTTAATATGGAAAGCTTCCAAAAGATACATCTGAAAGACGTCACCACAGCTTGGATGAGTATGAAAAATAGAGATCAACGTCTAGTGGCCTATCATTTCATCATAAATACCCTCTATGTCCACTTTTGTTCTGTAGTCTTTAAGTCTGCAAGTAGCAGAACCTAGGTTAGCAAGCAATTCCTGGTGTACAAATGATGAGTATCCAAGGACATCCCAGTTTATAAAGGAAGAGGGAGAATGACACATTACTTCTGTATCTGCAGACTCAAGCAAGAAGAAAGATGGGCCTAAATCCACAATGAGGGACAGGAGACACTCTCACAAGAAAGTGCCGTTCCTTCTGAAGGTGTCCGCAGCTTAGCATCTTTGCAGGAGGCAAAGAAAAGCACCAAAGAATCCTGACAACTGGAAACCCCTGCAGCTGTGGGGGATATGTCTGAGGAGTGACAGGGACGGCCTGGTAATTCTAGAGAACTGAGCTATGTCTGAGGGATTCAATATATACCCATCAGTAACGGAAGCTTCTTGAAGTGGGGTTCTCAGTGTGAGATTTGCTACCTCCTCCCTGCAAATGGAGGCTTACTGGCCTGGATCCTAAAAATGCAACCCAGAAGTGCTAAAAGTGAACCCTTTGAAGATTAACTCCCTTCCCTTTCAGTGTGAGTATTTAATAATGATAATAGTGATAATAATGGTAGTATGGTAGCAGCAGTAGTCAACAGTTATTGCATGCTTACGATGCCCCAGGCACTAACCTAAGTAGGACTGAATATTCCCTGCTGCCCTCAAAAGTGCTATCAATACTTTTCCCTGGATGGGGGAGATTGGGGAGTCAGGAAAACTGCCACCTCTTTTTTAGAGCTACTCTGAAAGGCGTTTTGGACTTTAGGAGATAATTATGAAGGGACTAGGGGAGGAGGTCAAGCTTCAGGAGTGGAAGAATCACCACCAAGCTGTCTCTTCCCTCCCTCAATGTCATGAAAAGGGCTGGGTGAGCAACACACACGGGGCAGAGAACTGTACACCTCTTTGGGTGTTCTAGAATCTAGAGCCCCATGATATATCTCCGTGTTCCCATTTCTCAGCAGCAGCCACGTTTCAGTGTGAAATTTGGAATTCATCCAATAGTAATGGCTCCTTTCGGCCTTATGACATACCAGGCTTTGGATATTTGATCTTTTGGGGGCCGCTATAGATCCATTAGAACACCTGGCTGCAGATACCTGTAGCCAAGAAGAGAAATCTGCACTCCTGAGGAATCTAAGTGGAAATATGCAAGTGGCTTGGGTCATGAATGAATAGACTAGGTCGGAAGTGAATCTAGGTGTCACCACTGTCTCCTGTCTCAGGTTTTCCTGCTTGGACTCTGCAGTGCATAAAAATAGGCCAGTTCTTTTTGCAACCCTACTGCCCTGCTATTTACTGGCTGCGGATTAATGCAGTCACATGGTAGGTTTTTATTTTTTATTTTTTTAAAGCAAAGCCATGCTGTCTATCAGCTGAGAAAGTCACTGGGAGACAGAGCTCATGAAGTATTTGTGTTGTCCTCCCCTATGCAGAGGGAGCACACTTGCCAGCAGACGACCATGGTACTTTTGCTACAGCTTTTAGATCAATCAGCACAAGCCAATAGAACTTTCTTCAATGATGGAAATGTTCTGTATCTGCACAGTCCATTACAGTAACCACTAGGTACATGTGCCTATTTAAACTTAAACGCGAATACATTATAATTAAATTAAAAATTCAGTACCTCAGGCCACATGTGGCTATTCAGCACTTGAAATATGATTAATGTGACTGATAACTGCCTTTTACATTTTATTTAATTTTAATTAACTTGTATTTAAATTCTAATAGCCACATGTAGCTAAAAGCTACCATATTGGACAGTCTAGCTTTAGATCTTAGATTTTGATACCATGTATTTATCTCTGCTAAGATTTATCATGACTCTTTGACTTCTACTACGATGACAAAATATAGCTGCCATTCCTTAACATATCCTGCAAAACAGTCACCACACCAAGTAGCACCATAATCAGATGAATAACAAAGACCACGATTGTCATTTGTTTTATACCTTCTTTATTCCCAGGTTGGACAGGTTGGCAAAAGGGAATAAAGGGAAAGAAGGGGGCCTACGGAGGGCAGTAGCAGTATACTGGGGATCAGGGTTTGCTTCCCAGTTTCACCATCTATTAGCTGACTGATCCTGGGTAAGTCCCAGCTTTAGGTGCCTCTTCAGAACAGGGCTCATGAGATCTGTTCCACCCACTTTACGATGGTATGTGCGATGGTACACATAAATGGGAAAAACCCTGTCTGCAGAGAAGGCCTGTCTCCCAGAGGGGCAGGCGGGGGACACTGAGGCAGCGCGGTCCCTAGGCACTGCTCCACACTCCATACACTGCTGCTGTCCCCAGCACAGCAGCCAGTGCCCGCTCAGCTGAGTTGCAGGCCCTGCTCAGGTACTCTCCCCACTCCTCTTCTTTCTGAGCCACAGCTCACAGCTCTCCTCATGTTGTTTCTTATAAGAGTAATCTATTCAAGTCTAGGAGTATGCTGCCCTCCCCCTCCATATAAACAAGACCTATGATTGCAAGGGGGACACAGTTACAATACAAATGAGTCTCCCTTTGCTTTTGCAAGGCCTCAGCTTGGTCTGACTGAGATCATCCTAGTATCTTCATTTTCTTTCAAGTCACCTTATCAACAAAGGGGTTGGCGGAAAAGAGGGCCATTTACCTTCAGGAGCATGGTCTAAAAACCCACAGCGACCATATGTGCTACTCTTTAGGGACCTTGAAGATGGGAAGCTCCTATCAGGGGACTCACCATTCACATAAAAAAACAGTTGCTTAAGGGCTGCCTGCTTAAGTCCTGGAGACACTGAACTTACCATCTTTGATTTAAAGGTACAAATAGTATCACAGACTTCAACAGCACTTTTAAAGCTATTTCTATGCTTTACGGTGACTGAAAATGCACTCTTACAATAAAACTTTATTAAATACATTTATTTATTTAAACTTTAATTAAAACACTGAGGCAAAAAATGATTTAGTACACACCAGAATAGCATATCAGCAACCTTTTTGGTGAGCAACACTGACACATTTCCTAAATTAATTTAACATTTACATCCCAACTGACCCATTTGAGAAAAAGTCCATATGTGGATGTGTCCAGAGAATGAGGAGCACAGAAAAAGGTAGAATGAGAAATGTATTTTATGCTTTATCAAGATGAGGACTGGCACTTTACCTCTTATTGTTAAAGAAGAGCTGGAACAGAAGGACATGCAGTAAGTAAAAATGGGTGATGGTGATGGTGATAACGAAAAAGTGAAAAAAGTCACCCTTCACAATGGAAGTTAAAAATACAATGCAGTTAGGATTTGAAGACAGACTATGCCATTTTAAGAGTAAAAAGGCCACCCTAATTACTGTGAACTATGTACTAGAAGAGGACAGCAGCCCTAGACCAACCAAAAGTGAGAACCTTTAAACAATGTTACCTTGTATTTCCTTCATTCAAGGTTACAGAAAGGGCTTCTGATCTATTCCCATTTTAACAATATCTACCTCTGGAACACAAATCCTTCAACTGCATAAAGGTAAGGATTTGGATCTGTCTTATTCTTTTTTTTTGAGACATAGTCTCACTCTGTTGCCCAGGCTAGAGTGCCGTGGCATCAGCCTAGCTCACAGCAACCTCAAACTCCTGGGCTCAAGTGATCCTACTGCCTCAGCCTCCGGAGTAGCTGGGACTACAGGCATGCGCCACCATGCCCGGCTAATTTATATATATATGTTATATATATATATATATATGTTATTTATATATATATATATATATATATATTGTTTTTTTGTTTTTTTTTAGTTGTCCAGCTAATTTCTTTCTATTTTTTTAGTAGAGATGGGGCCTCGCTCTTGCTCAGGCTGGTCTCGAACTCCTGAGCTCAAACGATCCGCCCGCCTCGGACTCCCAGAGTGCTAGGATTACAGGTGTGAGCCACCACGCTCGGCCTGTATCTGTCTTAAAGGCAGGAAAGCAGGGTCCACAAAAGTACTGAGCACTCTGTACAACTTAATATATTTTTGAGGAATGCCAGAGAAGAAATAGATGTTGACAGCTAATAATAATTTCATGTTTATGATGTATCTACGTGCTAGGCACTATGCTAAACCCTTGACAGGAATCATCTTGTTTGATGCTCACAACTATCTTATGAGCATAAAACTATCATTATCCTAATTTTATAGCTAAGTTTTAGAGAGGTCAATTTGCTTGCCTAAGATTACAGAACTTGTCAGTGGTGCAGCTTTTAGAGTAACCAGCTCCTGCGGGTCCGCCCATCTCCCTTGCCCCTGCTTTCACTCTCAGCTCTATACCATGTAGCTACAAAATTAAATGACCCTTGCCATCACTTTCTATGCAGAGGTTCTAAACCTTTTTTTCTGGGGTGGAGATGGATAGTGGAGGGAGTGCCTCTGATCTAGTGACACATCTGATCAAAGCTATGGATCTTAGAAAAAGACAAATAATTTCGTATAGCATTTCTCAGGGTCCACAGACCCCAGGTTAAGAATCCCTTAATGTTGTTATAATACATATAAGGTTTTTATGGAAAATTACACACATATTGACTCCTTTGGGTCCAGCTGGGCTTACCTCTTTATAATCAGTACAGAACAGGCCTTATGGCTATCCTGCCTCACCTGGGAGGCCTTGAAGATTAGAACTGTGTGTTCCAATCTCTCATGTAAGGACCGCACTCAAGAATCCTGTTCCCTTATCTGGACCTCATGTTTGTCCTCACCCATCTTCTCTGTTACCCCTCTTGCTAAAAATATTAATTATTAAGAAGCTATTCTAACGAGCATAGTTGACATTAAATTCAACTGGGGAAACATATTTTAAAAAGTTTTTAATAAGGTCAAAGAAAAACAGATGTGAAAAGGTGAACACAAGTTTAGTGTGAAGAGAAGATAGAATTTTTTCCTAAAGGTATTTCTAAATTGATTTAGTTTAATTTGGCAGTTGACATGAGTAGTAGAATGTGCATTTGTTTACAGTACAGCAAGTCTGAGTGAGGTCTTTCAGTTTTAGGAAATTTTACATTTTAAGGGAGAACCTCAGCGGCAAGATTGTTGCCAGGGCCAGACCGGAGCAAGAGGAACATATTGCACTGGAGATAAATGAGAAGAGCTCTCTTTCTCTAAGTGTAATGTTAATGCCTTGTCATCACCTTTAATTTTTAAACATCCCCCAGTCCATTTCCCTTCATTCAGGACACGAGGAAGGAAGGTTGAGACCCCAGGTCTTAAGCAGGACAGCATAGGTAATGGGTGGTTTCTGAGTCTTCAGTGTTGGACAATACAGAAAGATGCAATCTCCAACCTCTCTCGGGGACCCCAATGAAGGGCTGTAGGCAGAGCAAAGGGAAAGACCCAGTGAGGAGCTGGGGAAACAAACGAGCCAGCAAACTTGCCCTAGGCAGAAATTCACACCTCCCTGAGTCCTTTCTCATGTATAGCCTGACCACCTCAGTCTCTCTCTCACTAAAGACAGGTGGGAAGGCTGAAAGAGTCCTGACAAACTGAAGGGCAGCAGGAGAGTCTAAGTGAAGCTTCTAGGAGGTGAGAAAACAACTCTCTGGTGAGTAAATTTACTTCCTTCTGAACATCATCTTCCTCCCAAAAAACTTCCCCTGGTTCTAAACAGCACCCCCTACTCCACAGCCCACTCCAATCAAATGAAAACAAGACATTTTCACTAATTGCGCCACTAATTGCGAACTGGTCTTCTCACTGAAGATACTTAAATCTGCCAGCCAGCTGATGACAGGCCTGTAGGCTCCCTCGGGCTAGAAAAGGCAAGCCTGTGTGCTGCAGAGGGAGAGCTGCTGAGCCTTGTAGCACCAGGCATCAGGAACCGCCAGAGCATCCCTACAGCCATTAGGAACATCTGGGCAGACAGGCGCTGTGGCTAAGCTAGACTATGGCCAGCAGCCTCTGGCAGGGATGGGGGAAAGGTTTGACATTCCCAAACTTATTTGTTCAACATTGGCAGACAGTCACACCTCTGCATTTGTGGAGTCCAGACAGGAACCCAGAGCTCACATCAAAGAGAGACAGCATAACAGCGGTTTGGAAAGAAATTGCTTGAATTCAAATTCCACCTTTGCCACTCTCTGTGTGAACCAGGTCAAGTTACTGAACCTTTCTGTGTCTTGGATTCCCTATATGTTAAATGTGGATAACAGTGTTTATCTCATACAGTTATAATGGGTTTTAAATTAAAACACTTAGCAGAATGCATGCACATAGCAAGCATTATATAAAGTTTTGTTAAATAAAATTAATGGCATGGGATTGAGAGAGAATGCCAGGTCAACAGCTAGGTATGTTGATGTCCTAGCTCAGAGAGCTTCATAAGTGGGGTGTGCCCCAGTATCATCTGTAGTACAAAAAATGAAATTTAAAAAGTCAAAAAGAAAAAAAAAGGAGAAATTAAAATTTCAAAGTGCAAGAACACTTGCATCCCAGCCCTAGCTCATCTCTCTGATGAACTCCCCATAACCCATGCTTAGGCAAAGCTGAGGTAGAAGGAGAGGAGAAAACTTAAATTACAACTTGTTAGCAGTTCTGCCAAAAGGCTTGGTAGGATAAAAAAAAAAAACAAAAACGGTTACAATAAGCCAGGCTTGGTGGCTTACACCTGTAATCCTAGCATTCTGGGAGGCTGAGGCAGGAGGACAGCTTGAGCTCAGGAGTTCAAGACCAGCCTGAGCAAGAGTAAGACCCCCGTCTCTAAAAAAATAGAGAAAATAAAAATTAGCCAGGTGTGGTGACACATGCCAACAGTCCCAGCTACTGTGGAGGCTGAGTCAGGAAGATTGCTTGAGCCCAGGAGTTTGAGGTTGCAGCGAGCTATGATGATGCCACAGCACTCTAGCCAGAGCAACAGAGCAAGACTCTGTGTCCAAAAAAAGGGCTAAAATAAGGCTTATAGTTCCCAGTGAACTTTATAATTATGTAAAGTTCACTCTTTCAAAATATTCTTTAGAATTTTGAATGACATTTTCTCTTCAAATCTGAAGATGGGCCCTTTCACTAACTATTAATAATAGCATCACAATGATAAAATATTATAATATTTTATATAATATTACATTTTACAAAGGACAGACCAAACAAATGGAAATAGAAGTACTCCTCCAAGACCTTAAACAGTCTAAGAATTCTGGCAGAGTGCAGTGGCTCACGCCTGTAATCCTAGCACTCTGAGAGGCCAAGGCGGGCAGATCGCTCAAGGTCAGGAGTTCGAAACCAGCCTGAGCAAGAGCGAGACCCCGTCTCTACTATAAATAGATAAGAAATTAATTGGCCAACTAAAAATATATAGAAAAAATTAGCCAGGCATGGTGGCGCATGCCTGTAGTTCCAGCTACTCAGGAGGCTGAGGCAGGAGGATTGTTTGAGCCCAGGAGTTTGAGGTTGCTGTGAGCTAGGCTGACGCCACGGCACTCTAGCCTGGGCAACACAGTGAAACATGAACCACTTTCTAAAAAAAAAAAAAAAAAAAAAAAAAAAAAGAATTCTGCATATGACAATAATAACTTTTCAAACCAGTGCAGAAAGGATGGATTTCAACCTTTTTAATGAAATAAATGGTGCTGGAATACCTGGGCTATATAGGGGGGAAAAATCAATTTAGATTCCTACCTAATGCTATACACCAAAATAAATTATTTTACAGTATTCAAAATAAAAATTGACACATATTAAAACCAGAAGAATATATAGTTACTTATCCAGTTTTGAGGGTGGAAAAGACCTATTTAACATAAAAGCAAAGAGAAATAAAAATGAAAGTTAACAGAAGTGAAATAAAAATAAATTGAGAAAAACTATTTATAATATGCACAATAAAGAGGTTATATCCTTAATATATGAAGAGCTTTTCCAAATTAATATGAGAAAGATAAATATTCCAACACAAAAATGGCAAAGAACATGAGTAAACAAGTACTAAAACATACAAGTAGATAAAAACATAGGAAAAAAGTGAAAACATTTAGCACTAATATAAAAATCCAAACTAGGCCAGGCACTGTGGCACACCTCTGTAATCCTAGCACTTTAGCAGGCTGAGGTGGGAGGAGCACTTGAAACCAGGAGTTTAAGACCAGCCTGGGCAACATATCCAGAGCTCATCTCTTAAAAAAAAAAAAAAAAAAAGTTAGCTGGCCATGGTGGTGTCTACTCAGCTACTCAGGAGACTGAGGTGGGAAGATCACTTGAGCCCAGGAGTTCAAGGCTGCAGTGAGCTACGTTCGCACTGCTGCACTCCAGTCTGGGCCACAGAGTGAGAAAAAAAAAAAAAAAGCCAATTAAACATGCAGGCAAAAAACATTTAATTGTGCTGATTAAATTAATATTAATTTATTAATCCAGTGCTGGTGAGGGGTAAAGAACCAGATTCCCCAGCCATGCTGGAAGAGTAGGCAAGTATGGGTGAAGCAGAGTAGATAGCAAAGGTACGTGGCAAGATTTGGTACAAAGTATTATATTTATTGTAAAAATTATTAATAACCTAAATTATCAATAACAGGGGATTGGCTAATTATGGACAAGGTAATGAAATAGTATGAAGCATTAAAATAATCTTTTCAAAAAATATTTAATGATAAATAATGGTTAGGATACTTCAAAACAAGTTATAAAAAAGTACTTATAACACAATCCTATTTAGGGTAAGAAAAAGTTTTTTTATGAATAGGAAAAAATGGTCACATTGAAAACCCCCAAAACATTAACATGGGATTATAGGTGATTTTATAACCAGGACCCCCACCACTACCAAAAAAAATGCTAGCAAATGCTATCTGCAAATGCTGTATCCCTTTTTTTTTCATGGTATCACTAGAAAAAGTGTCAGCTATTCTAGAAAATGATGATACTTTCTTAGCAGCTCCGGTTAGAGGCTTGATTATTTATGAACTTTTGTTTTCTCCCATCTAGTTTTTTTTTTTTTTTTTTTTGTGGCAGAGTCTCACTCTGTTGCCTGCGCTAGAGTGTCGTGGCGTCAGCCTAGCTCACAGCAACCTCAAGCTCCTGGGCTCAAGCAATCCTCCTGCCTCAGCCTCCCAAGTAGCTGGGACAACAGGCACACGCCACCATGCCCGGCTAATTTTTTCTATGTATTTTTAATTGGCCAATTAATTTCTTTCTATTTTTAGTAGAGACGGGGTCTCACTCTTGCTCAAGCTGGTTTCGAATTCCTGACCTTGAGCGATCCGCCCGCCTCGGCCTCCCAGAGTGCTAGGATTACAGGCGTGAGCCACCACACCCGGCCCCCCCATCTAGTTTTTAGGAATGAAAGACAGCTGTATGAATCTTTGATAAGATCTCAGACATGGCCGGGTGCGGTGGCTCACGCCTGTAATCCTAGCACTCTGGGAGGCCGAGGCGGGCGGATCGTTTGAGCTCAGGAGTTCGAAACCAGCCTGATCAAGAGTGAGACCCCGTCTCTACTAAAAATAGACATAAAATTAATTGGCCAACTAAAAATATATAGAAAAAATTAGCCGGGCATGGTGGCACATGCCTGTAGTCCCAGCTACTTGGGAGGCTGAGGCAGTAGGATCGCTTGAGCCCAGGAGTTTGAGGTTGCTGTGAGCTAGGCTGACGCCACGGCACTCACTCTAGCCTGGGCAACAGAGTGAGACTCTGTCTCAAAAAAAAGAAGAAATCCTGTGGGGAAACAGCCATGCACTGTCAGCTGCCCCAGGATGCCCTGAGCTTCCACCCCTGCAGTTCTCGGATTCCTACTATGCTGCTGCAGGGGACTCGGGGTCCCCTCTGCACGTTCTGATCTGGCAGGTGTGGAGGCCTCTTCTTGCCAGGCTCCATTAGGATTCTGCAGCCACATCCTTGAGGCCCCCTGGCTGGCTCAGCAGAAGCCCTGGGCTCATCCTGCCTGTCCCCATGTTTGACTCCTCAATGCCGGCTCAAGCTGGAAAGCCCTGCAAGTGGGGTCCCCTCTGCCCCCGGTGCCTGTGCATGGGGAAGGTTCAGACAGGTTTCCTAGATAAGGGTGTAGCAGCCTCTCCGCACGTCTCCTCTTCCTTCTGGGACTTTGCTCCACTCTCCTCTGCTGCTGTTGGATCCACCCTCCGGGCAGCAGGTCTGGAGAGCACCTGGTAAATAAATCTATGCCATGGCCTCCTCTGGCTGGAGCCCTGGTACCGTGTCCTCTCTGGTCAGGCGGCTGCCCCCACCCCGGGACTGTGGAGCTCTCTCTGCTTGACAGGGCTGGAGGGCAGGTCACTTTGGGCTGTTGCGGAGGCTTTGGGCATCTCCTGCTAGGGGCTGGGCTGCCTGCACGGGTGGGAAATGAGGGACCCTCCGCTGGGAGGCCTTGACTGAGAAGACGCAGGGGGCCATGGAGGGCTCCGCACAGAGGAGGGTGTGCCCTAAGCAGGGTCCCAGCAAGACGGATCTGCTGGCAGCACATGGGAGCTACAGGAGAGAGAAGAGAGAGGGGAGACCTCAGGAGGCCAGAGACGACCGGACAGGAAGTGCGTGTGGTGTGGGAACAGCGGGCAGAGTGTGCACGCACCAGTGTCTGAGGGGCAACTTAGGGATGTGGGAGACGCAGGAGGCAGGTCCCCAAGGTGATCCCCGGGCCCACACTGCTCAGACTGGGAGGCGGGGAGGGAGAAGGTGCCCCCTTTGACAGACACAGACTGGGAGACTGAGCTGTTTCCACAGGGTGAATTTGCTTCTTCGTAGAAATGGTGACCTTAAGGCTAACACTGGCACTTTCTGGTGGACATATGGAATCGAGTGACTTCGGCTGCATTAGCCGAGTCACATTCTATGCCATGCCCTCGGCTTTCACTGAGGGCCTAATGGCACAATGCCCCACACGACGCCGTCGGCATCCCCGGCGTGAGGCCCGTGGGGTAAATCCCTTCCCTCACATGAGACCCTGTGCAGCACTGGGGAGAACGTTTGGGGACATGCACCAGGGTTTGGGGCTTGCCCTTCCCACAAGGACACTCAGGGAAGATTCAGTGTCAAACGCGGTTACTGCGTAGACCTGGTCCTGCCGGTGTGTCTGCCCCTGTCCTGCCACCAGGCAGACGAGCAGCCTCCGATTTCACATCGATGGTGTCATTATGTCTCAGCTGGCTCGGGAGTGGGCCGAGAATCAACCGCAAACCCTCTGATTCCTTATTTCTCCAGTGAGGAGGCTGCAACCCCAACTTGGCCGGGGCCCTGGGTGTCACGGAAGCCTGGCTCCACGTGCTCTGACCCCGGGCAGCGAGTCCCGTGGCCGCCTTGGCAATGCTGAGGGTACAGGAAACCCAGCCAAGGTGAGGGCACAGCTCCAGGAACCTCACCTTACGAAAGCGTGTTTATGAAACAGATTGTCCATTATTTGTATCCTGGATTTCCCGGGCAATTTTGTTCTGTTTTTAATGTTGGTAGATACTGTTACCACTAAGGATAATGATAATGAATATTTATATACTTGGCAGTTTCCCTAGCACGTCTGTTTCCATCTCAGACGACCAGCCTGGCCCCTCTGTGAGGCCACCTCACCAGGTGTCTTTTCTCTGTTTTACTGGCGCAGAGAAATAAAGTGACCCCTCTGTAGCCATAGGTGGAGGCAACAGAACTTGACCCCAAACCTCTACCAGACTGCACTACCTCTCCAACTCATTATGGTTTCATACGGTTTGTTTGCAGAAATTTCCAGTATTAGCACAGGGGCTGAGGACAGGATTTGGGGCGGACCATTTCCCATCTCAGCTCTGCGGTAGATAAGGTGTGTGATCCTGAGAAAGCTAATTAACCTTTCTGAGCCTCAGTTTACTAATCAGTGAGACAGAAATGAAAATGCTCCTCCCAGGATGGAGATTCCAAGGCACAGCCTGTGCCTGCACGGAATGAACGGTGGCTTTTAGCAAACGGCTGGGCCAACAGGGGCAGCCCCACGGCTGGTGAGCCGGAGCAGCTCCACCTGCGTCTGCAAACCTGGTCTTTGCGGCTCCAGGCCCCTCAAGGCCCAGGAGAGGAGGAGGATGCCCAGGGCTGCAGCACATGCAGGTCCTGTGCCCCAGGTTGTAGGGACTTGCTTTTCAGATCATGACCTGTCTCACATTCTCTCTCACCAAACGAGATGCTGAGAGCAGAAAGGAGGCTGTGGGAGGCACAAGAAGGGGAAGCAGGGCCCGTGGGAAGGAGCTCGGACCAGCCGGGTGGAGCTGAGAGGGGCAGCACCTGCCTGGGCTCTGGGAGCTGCCCTGCCTCTGGGCACAGACAGACACCCCTGGGGCACGGGTGGGGGGGAGGGGGGGAGGCATTTCACAGCCTGTATGTGGGACCCAGATGGATATCTCCAAGCCCAGCACTCATGTATCTCTCTGTGTGTCTCTGTGTCTGTCTGTGTCTTGTCTTTGTGTGTTTTTATGTCTGTGTATGTGTCTCTGTGTGTCCGTGCGTTTCCCTGTGTGTCTGTGTGTGTCTGTGTGTATGCATGTGTATGCATGTGCGTTTGCCATAACATAACACACCTTGACCTCATTAGCTTAGCTCTCCCTGAACGTGCACATCGGTATCTCCGTCTGTGTGGGATCCAGCGACATCACACGTGCAATGCATAATGAATCTAAAGTCTCTTGCAATTCATCAGGGCGAAGCAAAGCAACCTTTGGATGCCCTTCCAAGAACAGGAGCCTGAAAGTATCTGATGTGAAATGTCCAGACAAGGCCGAGATCCAGGCAGGAAGTGCTGTCAGGACATTCTGCCACCTCACTGTGCCCTCGGCCCTGTGCCTTCATCCCACAGACGTGATGTTAATAACAGCAGCAGCAGACATTTACCCTGTGCTCACGTGAGCTAGGCGCGGTCCTAGGCGCTGCTGGGGCTCTGCAGAGGCACACACAGGGGGACGTGCTGGCGCTCTCCTTCAACGGCAGGAGAAAAAAGATGTGACAGGTGAGGAAGTGCGACGCAGGGGAAGATATGGCAGGTGCCAAGGCCCTGGGGTGGAGCAAGTCGGGAAGATGCTGTGTGGCTGGGGGCAAGGGGCGCTTGCTCCTAATCCATCAAAAAGAGGCTGATTTTGGCTTCGTTCTCCCTGCTGCTCTGGGTGATTTCCGAGAGAAGAAAGGAGCAGTGCCTACTGTACGACCTCAAGAATTCGAGGAATTACAATGCACGGTGTTCACGACGTGCCAGAGAGAGCTGAGAGCTCTGCTGGCAACAACTCCACTAAATCCACACAGTAGTTCTATGAGGAGCCGTTATCCGAACTGCACGCAGAGGCGACGGTGAAAGATAGGTCCCTTGCCAAGCTCACGGAGCCGCAGGACGACCCCGAGGTCGACACTGCACCGCGCTGCTGAGTCAGTAAGTGCCTGCGCAAGCCCCACGGGTTGCTTCTTCTCTATGAAATCGCTTGGGCAGCCTTTTTCTAATGATTTGGAAAAGTTTCAGAACTCCTACCCAGGAAAATCTCAGGCAAGTTCTCTCCACGGCAATCCCGCAACTACAGACATTGCAGATGCTGGAGGGAAAGCTGTTTCCACCCCTTCCGGGAGCCAGTGCCAACCCTGCTCAGCCAGGAGCCCGTCGTGTGGCCCGGCTGAGGCTGCCATGTGCCCAATCCCAGCAGTCACCCCTGCAGCTGCTCTCCAGGCTACCCTGGAGGGGCAACGCCATGATGGCTCTGGGCTCACATCACATTCAGAACCGAAAGTAAAAGTCACTTCATGACACATGGGCAAACCCACAGTCTGGTTTTCAGCTGCTCCTCAAACACAAGCGGTGTTTTTCCATCCAGGTGTAAGAAAGGTGGGAAAAGGCTTAGCGATTTGTAATTCACTTCGTTTGAGCCAGCTTAGAGTGTGAAAACCCTTTTGTAAGGATGATTTGTAGATATCTGCTGGTGAAACACGACTTGCTTCTTCAGAAGAGAGAAAAGAAACCTTTAATCAGCTTAATTTTAAGGGGCATTTGGACACCTCGCCACCCTTGGACAGCTAGACTCCGATACATTTCAGGCAAATGCTGCAGAAACAGGTGGGCTGCGTTTTGCTGAAACACAGACACTTGGCCTGCCTGGCCTCATGCTAGGGCCAAGCGTGACATAGACACGTGGTGTTTACTGTAAATCTGTGCTGACCAGGGTGAGGGGTCAGTAGAGGATGGGGTCACCTGGTCACCTGTCGTGGCCTGCAGACCATCTTGGGAGACACTGCGCCTCCCATCCTGCTTGGCACTGGTGACCAGCAGCCCTGATGCGGCGTCTCTGAGAATGTTTGTCTCTCTCTGACATCCCTAGCGGATATTGATCAGTTTCACAGCTTCCCCAGGCAAGCTGCTTCCGGTCTCTGCCTAGGTCCAACCACCTCCCTGGCAGCACAAATCCTCCCACCCCAGTGGCTCTGTGACATGGATCTAGTGAGCTTCCAAGAGTGGTGGCACTCATTTCCCATTCTGCTTCAGCTTCTTGGAATCAGGTGATGAAACAATGCCCATTCAATACATTAGAAGCAACATTAGAATGTAATGGAATATCAGTAGAATAAAACCTTAGAAGAAACAACAGAGGCAACATTGTTTCTATAGAATCATGTTCTACAGAATCATGTTTTTAATTCCCTTAAGGCCCATACATAGAGGGTCTTTTAATAGTTTGCCCTCATAGTTGTACAGAAACTAATGAGTCTACAATTATTAAGCAAAATATTTGAGTTCCCACCATGTGCTAAATTTCCAAGTGGCTGAACATAAAAACAGCCTGCAAAGAGAATTCCAACTATCTGGTTCTCAGATTTCTGAAAGAATAGGTGCAAAAGGAGTTTCAGCACTGAATTTCCAAAAGACTTGTTGGTCTAATATAAGGCCTTGAAGTTCATTGATTTTAGCAGAGTTGAGACACATCACCCAATGCAGAACTAAATTCCAAATAAGCACAACATTTGCAGAGGGAATTGTAAAGCTCTCTGCTGTCTGTCCTCTCAGTAGCAATGAAAGCTCTCACAGTCACGGGACATGCAGAAAGGAAGCAATGCACATCTGTTCTTGTAGGATTCCACCCAACCATCCCCCCAAGTCTAAAACCATTTCCAGAAGAAGAGCAGAGAAATCAGCACGAGTCATCAGTTACAACATGGATCATGGAAGACTCCAGGGTTCAGTCTGAGGACTCAGGAGAGCAGCGGAATCTTCCAGTAAGTGATTGAGGCTACATTGAACTCCTGCAGTGAGCCAAGATCTGCTCCACGCACCCTCAAGCCCCACAGACTCCTGCCAACACTGGGCAAGTTCCCAGCCCCTTTTCCAGCAAACATGGAAAGAAGGACCCAAGCAGACAGAGTAAGGGGTTCCAAGGGAACCCTCTGTAAGTTCTCTTCCAGCTTTGGATGTCGCTGGCTGCCTGGTTCCTCCTCACTGTAAGCAATCACCCATTCTTTCTTCTGTGCATTCAATCCATGTGTGTGCAAGGCCAGGGATGGGATGGGAGGTGGGGGGAAGACAGCCTGGAATGTCCTCTAGCGATCAGGACTGAGAGAGTGCTGGGAACTGAGGCTCCTCGGGCCCAGGGTACTTGCTACCTGAACTCCCTGCATAAGACTCGCCTTCTGGGGGAAGGAGCAGAGCAGCTGGGGCCCTGGCGCTGCTTCCCACGTGCCGCCAAGCTGAGACAGGGACACCAGCACCGGGGCGGAGTGCCTTCCCTGGCAGAGACAGCACGCACATCAACATCCCAGGCTGGATGGATGGGGCTTGGGGCCAGGTTTTCCTCCATGTGTCCACCTTGTAGAGATGCTCTGGGACTCCCAGACTGTCCTCCACAGGCAGGGGAAAAGGTCTGCTGGACGGCAGGTGCACAGGGATGCCCTGATGAAGCCTGCAGTGCTGCCCTGGGTGTAGCGGCTGGCTGCCACCCACCAGCTCCTCTGAAGTACAGAGCACCTGGAAGCTGGGACCAGCTGACTCATTCACCTGAACCATGAGGAGGAAAATGGGGGACAGATCACCAACGACAGAGATGGACCCCAGGGCTGGAAGTCCAGGCTCAGCTCTGGAAGGCAGAGTGTAAACTACCCTGTTGCCCCCATGCCCAGCCAGGGGGCCTTTCCTCAGGTCTGCAGCACCTCCTGCTTCCAGCAGCCTACACAGACAGACCCTCATCTTATTATTTTTCTAGTTATGTAGTTAATATGCATGATACACATACAGCTGCAGTCTTCTCGGTTGGGAACACAACTGTTTCTACGTGCCTCGGCAGGGATGCACCTGTTCCCTTTGAACTTGGTGCAGGTGCTCAGCGCTGTTGCTCTGCTGTGCCTCCCTGCACCCATGAAGGCCTCCAGATCCAAGAGTGGCCCTCTGATGTTTCTTCTGTCAAAGTGTAGCTGTCCCAAGTTCTGCAGCCTCTGATGGTCTCTGTCACCAGCCCTGTGTCCTTTTCCCCTTCCTTCTCCTGTCCTTGCATGAGAGCCCAGTGCAGGGCAGGCCTTGGGGTCCAGACAAGACACTGAGATGCTAATATGGCAGAAAGCC
The DNA here is from genome assembly GCA_963574435.1 of Cheirogaleus major. Classification (NCBI taxonomy): domain Eukaryota; kingdom Metazoa; phylum Chordata; class Mammalia; order Primates; family Cheirogaleidae; genus Cheirogaleus; species Cheirogaleus major. The sequence goes on along the minus strand of CAUYPO010014562.1, from coordinate 6,538 downwards.
TGAGGGCGGGGCCAGGCAAGCCTTCTCTGGGTGTGTCCTCAGCTGCGAGACCCACAGTTTCCATGAGGCACCTTTGCAGGAGAACGAGCAACTCTGTCTTACATGTACAAGTCCGAGGTACATGCGACTCCTGATCATCCAGGTGCTGGAGGGAAGAGAGCTGTGCCCGAAAGAGATGTGTCAGCCACACAGGCTGCCAAAAAGAAACTGTGGGCGGGAAAGTGGGGACCACAGAGACAAAGAAAACCGGGAGGAACAGGACATTCCCCATGGGGTCACAGAGTGGCTGGAGACAGCTGTCCACAGGCAAGATCATCCTGGGATCTGAGTAGATACCCGGAGGACAGGCGCTGGGCACTAGGCCACCCATGAGGAGGACCCACCTCACAAGCCCGTGGACCCTCCTCTTCCCCTTCCTCAGAGTCCTGAATGACACCCCCAGGAGGGCTGGGGAGCTAGCTTTGGGGTTTGCTTCGGGTTTTCCTGAGTTTCACACCCATGCCTGATTTGAGCACCCACCAGTGAGGCAGCACGTGCTGTGGATGGAAGTCCCTGGGCCCCCACCTGAGCTGGACCCCACAAGGTGGCCGCCTGTGACTCTCAGTGTAGCAGTGTGTCGTGGAGCAGTCAGGGTGCAGAGCCCCATGTGCCCAGGGAAACCTGCCTGGTCTCCACACTCTACAGGTTCCCGAAGTCCTTCCTAAGAGTACCTGCCTCCTGGGTCCCCAGCCCTGGCCCTGCCACCACCAACCTTCTGTGTGTCCTGGTCAGGCTCTGGCTCTGCCCCAGAAGTTCAAGGTTGCAACAGCTGCCAGTTCTTTGTAGCAAGGCTTTTACCTGCCATATCTAATTTGTTCTAGTTTTTCAAATGGCTGTGTCTTTTTAAATATATTTTCAATTGTTCCAGCCTCCCAGGCTAAATCCCACACTCATCTGTTACTTTTATTGGAAATGTTTATGCATCAAAATAAGCTTTTCCCAGCTCCTGGTGTTTCTCTACTTTATCTACTATTTCTCCTTGAAGCAAAGGAGTCCCCGTCAACATGGCTCCCTCCTGGGCTTCCGCGGAAAGGAAGCGACTCTATAAATCCTGCCCTTTCTGCACATACAGTCTCCAGGGTAAGTCCAGCCTTACTCTAACCTGCTGCTCAGGTCCACATCTCTCCTTCCCAGGATGTGTGTCCCTGACATCGTACATCACAGGGGCAGGACAGTCAAGCCGATCAACAAGAACCCACCCCGTCTGCGCTTGCTGCCCCGTCGCTCACCTCCCTGGTGGGACAGATCAGCACGACCCGTCAGGGGGAAGAACTGGCTGTGTCCTGGCACTCCTGCAAATCACTGCAGCAGGTGTGCTCTGCTGGAGAGGACCAGAGCTGGCCCAGAAAGAGGAGCCCCAGGGCGGAGGCACGGAGGGGATGTGGCTCCCCACGGAACCAGCTCCCAGCTCCCACCCCAGGCAGCACTGCCCCCAGCAGGCAGGAGAGGAGACTGCACCGCAGTAGGGCTTCCAATGCACCTGTCCCTCCATCTTCAAGGTCAGGCTGTAACCATCCCTTGGTGATCCTATCAGTAGCTCAGTAATCCAAGTGCTCACTGAATAGTCCATGTGTCCAGAATAAGTTACTTTATTTCTCTTCCTACCTCCACTCCCCCTGCCCACACTTGGCCACCTGACTTTTGTAGCCTCACTGTACATTGGAAATGCTCAAATAAATGAATGAATGAATGAAGCATAGGAAAGAAGACACTATGGGACTCAGGTGGAGGGGGCTGTCTTAAGGCCACTTTGCAGCCTCTTTGTCCCACGAAGTCCCACAGAGGGGTAAATGGGAAGAAAGCTCATAGGACCTACCAAGCTCCAGAGCCCGGGCACAGCAGGATGCCGGGGCTTGCCTTGTCAAACACCGACATTGGGCTGCCAAGGTCACTGTCCTTTGCCATAATCACAGATAATTTCTGCTGTGATAAACTGAAATTGTCCAAGGGGGTTGTGCAAGACAAGCCACTGTTTATAGGGAAGCTGGGTTCCCTCTGTTGGGTCACAGTGAATGACCCCTGTGGGGTGGGCTGCTTGCAGGGGTGAGCACTGTATCTGGAGTCAAGGTGGGACCTGCCAAGCAGGGAAGAGAGGGTGAGAGGCCCCAGAACTACTCTCAACGACACAGCCCTCCCAGCCTGACTTGCCAGCTGTTTCATGGGAATACACATTAGAGCAGGTTGTCACGGTTACTTTATCCTTTTCAAAGCACCGTGCACATTTATTATCTTATTTTGCCTCAAAATAAGTCTCTGTGAGGTAGAGATTATTTATCCCCATTTTACAAGTAGGGAATGAGACTTGAGACTTTTTGAGGGACTATGTCCAGGTGAAAGTCTAGAAGTCCCAATCGCTTGCAAATTTGGAGGAAGAGTAGAAAATACATCCAATGCCCTGGACCACAATACGTCCCCTCCCAACAAAAGGGTAAATGTGAACAGAAATGCAGCCATTGCCTCCACTCTGGTAGGGAGACGTCTCCCGACGCCCTCTGTCTCTCCCTCCACTCCCAGCCCTACTTTCCTTACCCTCTCATATCCCAGCAAACATTCTTTTGTCTTAAAAAAGTTCCTTACTATGACTGCCAAGCTATGCCAGATTGTATGGTGAAATATTCATCCTTCCAAAAGCCTGGTGTCCAGCCAAACCCCTGGACAGGGGGAGGCAGAGAAATTAGCAAAAAGAGAAATTCGCCAGCTGAGTAATGCCTGAGTATAAAATTAATGAGAGAGGGAAAACGGAAATGAGCATGCATTTATATGCAACATTGTCGATTGCAGCAACATGGTGCTACGTCTTTCTATTAAGCCCTTGTACACTGTTTCCTCGGCGGCCGTCTGTCCTACTGCGGTGCAGTTGCAAACGCTGTGGGTAACTCTGGTGCAGCCTCTGACAGAGACCACCTCACCTGTGGCCAGGGCCTGCCCACCCCTCTCCCGGTCCCTTGGAGCAGGCCCATCAAAGGCTCGGACACTCGGCATCTATTTTCCTCCGCGTTTGTTTGTTTCCCAGAAACGTTCCGCACTGCTTCAGATCAAGGGACTGGGCCGTTTACAGCTTGTCGCTTGGCTGCCCATTAAGGACAAAATCAGGACAGCAAAACCTCCCCTGTCCTTATGGCTTTTATGGACTGGAATTAAATTCAGCTGCAACCTCACCTTTACGTGAATGTCCTGACAGGACTCTCCTCACCCGCCTTTCAGCCCATCTCACAGCCCGGATCCTGAGCCAACTTTTCTAGGGGAGGCCAGGACTCTCGAGAAGAAACAATGAGGGTAAGGAGTCCCTTTCCCAGGACTGGGTGGTGGGCCCCAGCCTATTCTGGTGGGGTCTTCCACCCTGATGTCTGACTCACACTGGATGGGGCCTCCCCAAGCTGAGGGGGTCAGGGTGAGGCCAGGGTGACATTGTGAGGTCACCAGTCCTGTCCCCACCCCCCAGCCTGAACATTCTCATTTCCCTCTACCCAGAGCAACTTGCTCTCTCCTAAAGGCCAGGGCACATCATGTGCTCTTATGTGGTTCAAAGTGGCCCTTCCAAAAGCCTTCCCCATCCCCACCTTCTCAGGTAGAAAGAGCCCCTCCTTCTCTGGCCCACCCTCGGCATGCCTCGCCTCCTGCCCCCCCTGGTGTATCACAGCTGCTGGTTGGAGCATCTGTCTCTGCTACTGATGTACAAGCCATGGAGAGTAGGACAGGTATCTTGCTCGTTGTTGCCTAAGTGTATTCCCTGGTGCTGAGTCGGTCCTCTAAAACTGTCATGAAATAGTCCTGATTCACAATTCCACCACTTCTTAGTAGTGACAGGGGACTCGTAAGACAGAGAAAACATTAGGAGCCAAAAGAATGGATTGTGGATAATGGAACCTCTAGTGCCACAAGAAACAGAGTAAAACATGCTTAGGGCATGAGGCCGCCTCTGCCCCAGTGGCAGCGTTCCTCACTGTCACTTAGGCCACCTCTGGCAGAAGGACCGGCCTGAACAAAACCTCAGAGCCGGTGGAGCCTGGTTCTGCCACTCCCTCCCACTCTCGTGGCCTCTCTCCCCCCTTTCCGAGCAAAGAGCCCAGCAATGCTAAACTACCAGGAATCATTATGTATGTGTTCATTCACCCCTGTACTCACATTAACTGAACACTGTATTAGTTCAATTAACAAACTAATTTTCGTATCTGTAGCAGCACAAAAAATCACCACAAACTTAGCAGCTGAAAACAGCACACATTTTCATCTTACAGTTTCTGTGGGTCAAGAGTCTAGCCAGGGCTCCCCTGGGTCCTCTGCTCAGGTCTCACCAGGCTGCAGCACGGGTGTTGGCTAGGGCTGTGTCTCAACAGAGGCTCGACTGGGGAAGGAGCCACGTCCAAGCTCCCTCAGGTTGTTGGCAGAATTCACTCCTTGCAGCTGCAAGACTGAGGGCCCTGGCTTGGTGCTGTCAGTGGGCGGCCACTTTCCGCCTTGGAGGCTGTCAGCAGGTCCTCGCCAGGTGGCCCTCCCCATAGACCTTCTCACCACATGGTTCATTGCTTCCCCACATCCAGCAAGTGAGAAGGAGCGAGTCTGCCAGCAAGACAGAGTCTTACGCAATGTCACAGAATCACAGGAGGGACTTTCCATCACTTCCCAAGTTCTAGTTAAAAGGCACAGGTTCCACGTGCTTTCAGGGAAGAGGATCACACACACACGTGACCACCAGGAGGGGAGTCAGGGCCACCTTAGCGTCTGTCTGTCACAGACACCTATTTTGCCAGACCCTCTGGGAACTTTCTCTGCCCCCACCCCAGTGCTCCACAAACAAGTTCTGCCTGTCCTGATCCATTTCCCTGCAGACTGGGACAGCAGTGCCTACTCACGAAGGTTGCCGATGGAAACGCAGGAACACGATTCTGCACACAGAGCCAGTGCTTAATAAACAGCTGCTACGAACACTAGAATTAGGTTGTACCCAAATGGAGGACTATTCCCAGCTAATCTAACCAGACAGCCAATGTCCCGGTGACACCCTGACTCTCTAGTTGTGCCTTATGTCAGTGCAGGCAGCACAGTGGCTGGGAGTGCTGGGGTCCCCCCCACCATGAGGCCTGTGATGCCCACCTGGGCACCAGATGCTCCTCCAGCACGACATCTGCCTGCCCATGTCCTTAGTTCAGAGTCTGTGTTAAAACAGCTCGTGTGGTTTCTGGTTTCTTGATTGGCCCTGACACTCCGGTATTTGGAGCCAGGAGTGGCGTTCTAACCCGCACAGACGTAAACCCGTAAGATCACATGGTGGTGGCTTTCCTCACCTGTCACACTTCGTAACAGACCTTTTGCCACTCATTGCCACAACTTTAAGCTCAGCTGTTTCAGAGGTCTTAGCTCCCAAGAGAAGATGTTGCACCGAGGGACACAGAAATAGATCCACTGAATTGGAAGTTGAGACTGCCACCTGGTCCTCTGCTCCTGGCAGCACTGGCCCAAAGTTTCATGTCAGAATGACAGATGGAAACTCCAGTGCAGGGCGGGGTGAGGGAAAAACAGGTGTGGACACAGAGTCGAGACACGGACCAGCCTGGAGGGGAATGGAAGCCCCGAGACTAAGAGGCAAGTGATTCGCTGGAAAGCCTGACAGGCCAGCAACAGGGACCCTCATCCACTGTGAGAACCAGCCTTGGGCACGACTCACCCAAGGCACAGCGGCCAGCAGGGGGGCGTGAGGCCTCAGCCTCTGCCGTGTCTTGCTCCTCCACCAAACGCCCTGTCCTACTGCGCAGCCGAGGGAACGGCCGCTGGCGGCCAGAGGCAGGTGATCACACGGTGGCGCTCCCAGTAAAACACTCCGCTTCACGTCTCAAGGACAGAGGCAAGGGCAGTGGCTCCTTGCTCTTACAGGCGGTTTAGAAATCGGCCGCAGGACAATGAGCCCTTCAGTTCTAACCCAGAGAACACGATAATGACCCGGTATTGACACTCATGGGGCACCCATGCCCCGGGTGTTGTCCCATGTGAACCCCTCGGCAGCCAGGTGAGGTGGGAGTGGGTATCAGAGAGGTGACGTGGCCTGCACGCCGCATGGCTGGTGTGAGGCAGGCGGGGCACGCTCTCCTGCTGCCCGGGGAGAAGGCCCACGGGCCAGACGGGGTGGCCCAAGGAGCAGACACTTGCAGCTCCGCCAGACCCTGAGGCCAAGCTGCCCTACCTCCTCTCTCTGCTCAAGGGCTTTCTCTGGAACTGGGGCCTGCTCTGCCCACAGACAAGACAGCCACAAGCACCCTGAGAGTGGCCCTGACCCACAGCAGACAGGAGTGGTCAGGGCTCCCTTGTGCTTCCTGCAGGGCAGAGCCGAGGTCCTGAAGGATTCAGTCACAGTTGCCACAGAGGTAGATGGCCTATTCTCACCCTCTGCCACGGCTCCCCCCCGCCGGCCGGCCGCGCGGGGGGGGGGGGGGGGGGGGGGGGGGGGGGGGGGGGGGGGGGGGGGGGGGGGGGGGGGGGGGGGGGGGGGGGGGGGGGGGGGGGG
>CAUYPO010014558.1:0-12020 GCA_963574435.1 Cheirogaleus major | reverse complement strand
ACTCCTGGGTGCCATTCAGGCCTGACGGCCACGTCCTCAGAGAAGCCTTCCCTGAACCCCCTCAGTCAGAAGAGTCCCCACCACATCACACCCCCCATGGCAGGCACCTGTGCGACCCTCCAGGAAACTTCACTACGCTGTGCTGCATGTACAGTTGTCTCCAGGTCGGGAGCTCATCAGGGTTGGGGTTCAGGCTTTTTCCTGTGGGAGGTGGTCAGTAACTAGTTCAAATAGCTGGACGGATGGATCCGGAGATGGGCGGGAGGTAGAGGGGTGGGTGGATAAACGCAAGCTTGTCCTTATTAGGAAGAATAAGAACAGGGGCAGGTTCTGGGCAGTTTTTATTAAATTACAAGAGGGTTGGAGAGCATTGTCGGGCAGCGTGTCCTGGGGCGTGGAGCTGTGAGGACCCAGAACAGCATCACAGAGTGGCTCCCCTGTCCCTCCCTCATGCTATCTCAGCCCCTGTCTGTTCTGTTGTCACTGTCCCCAAACTCTCTGGTTCTAAGAGCAGCCAATCTGACTGGTTCTGCTGGTCACTGCTGCCCCAGCAACAAAGCCCTTTGCATCAGATCTTGGCATTGGCTCCCTCCAGCCAACAGATCGGCCACCCAGTGGTCAGATGCCCACCCTCGGATCAGTCTATCTGCCAGGGCCCAGAGCATGGTGCCATTTCCCTGAGCCAGGCAGGGGTGCTAAGGCCTGAGCCATGCCAGCTCAGAGGGGCTGCATGGTGGCATTCACCCTGCCTCCTGTGCAAGATCCATTGCAACCCGAATCCAGCCCGCGGTGGTAGCCATGGAGCTCAGAGGCTGGTCCTCTGATGCCTAGGCCTCCGCATCTCTGCTGACCTCTGGCCAGGCACCCACGAGCACCAGGCAGTGCCCGGCACGGCCCCTCTGGTCAGGACATTTGGTGGGGCAAGACCAAAGAACACAATCGCCTTCGGGGACTTGCTTTCCTGGGCCCTTTGTCAGGCAGGTCCTGTGTACCTTGGTGTTTTTTAAATGTAGGTTTAAACATAGGGGTGGGGATGCTTTTCGTGTGGGAAGGCCGCATTGATTTAACTGTAATCAAATAAGACTGCATTCAAGAAACTTCAGTTAGATATATTTAAAAATGTACATTATTTTGTAAAAATCTATTATCTATTTAATAATTTCAAAGAATGAAAATTATTTGTTAATTTTAAAGTTAACTATCCTTTTAATGACTTTGTTTTGCCTGCTTTTTGTGGGAGAGCATTTGAATAGTTGGTTCATTTGAATAGCAGCAGTGAGGTCGCAGTTTCAGTTGATCCTTAAGGGTGTCTTGATTTGGGTGAGGTAGGAGTACGTAGATTTACAGCAATAAGTGGTTGACAAGCAAGAAAGCATTTTCCAAGCATGTTGCCAAAGGCGTGGGTGTTCTGCATTTGTCCACGTTTCAATTGGATCTTTCTTAGCATCAAACAATGACTTTAAAATGTCATCTACTGCGAGCTCAATCAATTCCATCTGTAGTTCTTTAGGTGCCTTGGTGATATCAACTAGGTGAGGCTGAAATGCTAATTTGAATGTGATGTCATGATTCTCAAAGTCAGCGAACCTTTCATTGTATTCTCCGATTAATAGGTCTATAACCCAGCTGTGTGCTCTTCAAGTGATTCGCTTATATCATCCTCATCAATGGCCTTTGCTAACTGGGGAAAATGTTCATCCAAAATTTCCTTTTGAAGAAGAAATGTTTTGAAAAAAAATATCTTTTTCTTGGACCGTATATAGACATAGTTTTACCTTGCAAAGAAATATTCAAGTTGTTTTGATTTGACATGATATCACACAGAAATGCTGCGTTTCTATAGAAATTGTTTTTCCATAATTCACCTTGCTGATTCTGTTCTTCATAAAATTTAACTACCTGTTCTCACAGAGATAAAATTTTGGCTAACACCTGTCCCTGCAGTAGCCAACACACTTTAGAATGATAAGGGCAAATCCACACTGAATTCCTCATCATTCAACTTTAGCATGTTACAATACTGACAGTGCCATGTTGCATTTGCTCTAATATAGTTAACAATACTTACAACTAGTTGCAAAGTGTCACTTGCAACAGTAGCTTTAGCACAGAGATTTTGTTGATGTAAGATACAATGAAAAGAAATGAGAGCATCTGGATCTGTTAATACTTTTTTAATCTATGCAATAAACACTTGTATGTTTTCCTGTCATGGAAGGTACACTGCCTATACATAAACTCACTAAATTGACCAAATTCAGTCCAACTTCACAACATTTATCTCGAAAGTTGCTGAAGGTATCCATTCCCCGTGTTCTGTTCCCAAGAGTGCCCAAGGTGAGTAACTCTTCATTGCAAAGAAAAACTTCTGTTATGACCTGAAGTATAAAAACTTGCACCAAGTCATTAGTATCAGTTGATTCATCCAAAGCAATTGAATAATATGTATTTTCCTTCTGAAGTATTGCTTGAAGTTGTTCTGTTAAGTTGAGGCTAATTCATGCTGCTGCTCAGTTATGGTTCTCTTTGAAAGAGGCAGTTGTTTGTACTTTGAAACTTTATCAGCGTCTAAGCATCCTACAACTTAGACAATGCATTCTTTCACAATTTCTACATCGCTGAGTGGCTTCCCTTTTTTCCTGAGTATATAAGCTACTTTATAAGTTGCTTCAGTGGCATTATTTCCAGGTCTTATTGTTGTTCAAAAGAATTGTCTTTGCTCTTGCTTTTCGTCTTTTAATTTCGGCAATACAACCTTTCATGCCTCTCCCTCTAATTTAAAATATTTGTGGTCCTCATGAGTGTTACAATGCATCGAATTTCTTTAGTGTTGATATTGCAGTATCACAAAGCAAGCAAATCATCTTATCTTTCGCAGAAACAAGATAATATTGCAATTCCCAATTTCCATTTAAAAATCTGTTTTCTTCCTTCAGTGTTCTCTTGGACTTCTTTGACAATACTGGACTGTTAAGCAGACAATTAAAAAATACTGTCGAGCTGTGCAACTATTCACAAATTCCACTTAAAACAGAAACCCACAGTGCACCCTTGTCAAAAGCTGATAGCAGACTGGCATTCTCGACCCCCATAAACTCTCACCAACCAGCCTCGCGCGGCAGTGACGCCAGTTGGGCGGGGGACGGTTAGAACTAAATCGTGAGCATCAGCCGTCAGTTTAGCCCTTCTGGCTTACTAATGTTCTGATTGTGCGGGTCAATCTGGGAGGATTATTTCATTGAAACTTATTTTATTCTTTGGTATTTTAAATATGCTCATTTTAAAAATAAAATAAAAATGTAAAAGATGAACAAGAATCTATTAATGAAAATAAAAGGATTCATTCTGTAAAATTTGGATTCAGTCAAAAGGCTGCACTTAAGGATGCAGAAGGCCACATGTGACCTTAGGCCTGCAGGGTCCCCCCTCATTATTATTCAGGTGTGAGGCTGCCGTTAGAAAGGTAGTTGTTAACTCACAGCTCCCAAGAGGAGGGGACAGGCGACGCCACAGGGCCACAGGACAGTCCCTCCAGAGTCGGCAGGACCCCAGATGCCAGAGCATCATGAAGACGGAGATGAAAGGCGTGGGTAGCAGACCCGCCGTGGGGACTGGAACGCAGACTGAGCCCTGCCGGTGGCCGGAGCAGCTGGACTGTCTGAACTCAGTCTCTGTCTCCTGCCTTTGGACTCACGTGTCCAGCCGATGCTTCTGGCGTGCCTTCCCCAAGCTATTGGTCTAGGTGACTGGCAGGTATGAGGCCACAGAGACTGTGGGCAGAGTGGGGATGGGGGCTGCAGATTCACGCACGGTGGCTACAGCAACCCCAGTGCAAAGGCGAGGGGGGTGAAGGGGGTTGGAGGTCCCCTTGGTCTGGAGAAGAACATTCCGGGCCCTCAGGTGGGCCCTGCCTGGAGGTGGAGGCCAGCAAGAGGGCTCTGAGTCTGCGCCAAGGCAACTGGGGGGAGTGGCAGGTGGCCAGATGGGAGACGTGGCCGGCCGGGCCCTGGGGGCAGCGGGGACCAGTGGGCAGTGCTGGCCTCCGCTCTGTGAGGCGAGGGCAGCCCTGCAGGTCCCGTGCGGGGGCGGCCGGCACAGTCATGTGAGGGCGCAGAGGAGGCTCTGGCTGTTGGGCTGAGAGTGGGCTGCAGAGGGAAGGGTGGCCCTGGGGGCCGTTAGGAGGTTCCTGCGAGAGACAGTGTGCGCACAGGGTGGACGGCCCTGGGCCTGCTTTGAAGGTGGGAGCCGAGGGGCTGGTGGATGATGGAGTGAGAGCAGAGTGTTAAAGGGGACTCAGGGTTTTTTTCCTGCACAGCCCAAGACAGAGGGGTGATCTGGAAGTTCCAGCCCCGAACATCTGGCCTCGGCCCCATCTGGGCAGCTGGTGTTCAGCTGTTGTTTCCCAGCCCTGCCCTCCTCGTAGGCAGAAGCCAGCCGGCACCTTGCAAGGATCGCAACTATGAAAATAACAGCATGGCATTTACCGAGCGCCCGCCGGGCTGTGACCGCTGGAACTGGGCCCCTCCCACCCGCACAGCAGCCCTGGGAGGCCGGGGCACTGCCTGGACATGTCAGCCTTTGTCCTGTGCCCGGGTCTTCTGGCTCCTCCTGAGAAGGGTGGCAGGGCCAGGGAACCGCTGAGCTGAGCCCCATCTGTCCGCAGCATGTGGGGCTCAGGAGGCTGCTGTGAGCCTTCATGAGCGTGAGCTCTTGCAACGTGCTCTGTAAACGCTTCCCGGGGCTTCTTGGACCTCGCCAGTGTCCGGGTCTGCTCTTATCAGACACTCAGACCCGACTCCAGGCCCAGCCCAGACCGCTGGCTCAGACTGTCAAGAGAGAGGGCCCAGGGCTCTGCGCTGGTCCAGAGCATCCCCCGCAGCTGGTCTGCAGACCCGCCAGGTCCCAGAACAGCAGCACAGCACACACACGTGCCGTGCCACCTGCGACCTGTCTGTCCGTCCATGGTCTCTCTGGGCTGAGGCCCCTTCAGGGACCCCGACAGAAGCAAGAGGCTGTGTCCCACACCCCCAGGACCAAAGAGGGCCTGTCACTCCAGGGCCACCACGACGCACTAGGGGCTTGGGGAGAGGTTTACACTGCCCCACCTGTGCCACTCAGCCCAGCATGGGACCGATCGTGTGTCTGCTGCCTGCTGCTCTGCACAAGCATGGGGGACACACTGATTTGGGGACTCCAAGGGGTGGAGAGGCTGAGCGGGTCCCATCTGCTGAGTGTTCTGAGCAGACGGCGTCTCACCCTAGCCCTCCCAGTCACGTCCAGACATATGTTCACACGCTAATTGGATCCGGGCCGGGGCTTGGCGGGGCTCCGCTGGCTTGCAGTGATGGAGTTAGAGGCTTAGAGGGCCAGGATGTTGAAGATGCCATTTAGGAGACACCAGGCCCCTTCTTGTCATAGAGACGGCGGCATTTGGCCCCTGGGGTGGTCGTCCCTTCTCTGTTTTCTTTCTGAGGCCTTCTCTGGCTGACGCCACACTTGACTTTCCGCCCTGGGTCTGTCCAGCCCCTGCTCTGGTCCAGCTCCTTGGCAGGGAGGAGAGGCTGGGCCAGCCTTGGTGGGCATCAGGCTGGGGGACGGGCCGACAGACCATTGCAGCCTCGCCCCGTGGTACCGGGAGATGGCGTCAGGAGCTTTACTGCACTTAAGTAGAAGCCCAGAGAGGTCGAGCAGCTTCCCAGGGGCCACACAGCTCGGAAATGGAGAGCTCACAGGGCGGGGACCGAGCAGGCTCCTCCCGTGGTGACCCCAGGCTCCTCATACACCATGTGACGCCTCCGTGCACCAGGCCCCATATTTAGTCTTTGCCCTCAATTAGCTTAAAAAGTACAGTGAAGTTATGGTGTCATCTAGAAGTAAAAAATAATAATCAAAAATGAAGTGCCCAGCAACCATAGTGTAGTGCAGAAAACACTCTTCAGGGAAAGAGGCGGCGTCTGTGAGCCAGACTAGGCCTCTCCCGGGGGAGCCGAGCGACTGATCAAGTTTGCGGCTTTATTTCAGTGACTGCGGAGCTTTCTCCCCTTGTCCTCCAGAAACAAGACTTGCTTTTGCCACTTTCCCCACAGGTCTCCCTGCTGTCTCTTCTCCGGGGAAGGGAGCGCCCTGAACCTCGTTCATCCTCCATTCAGGCGCCTCTGGTCCTGGCTCTGGCATCTTCTGGCACCCGGTGGCTCCTGGGAAGGCCTCGGGTGGTGCAGCTCAGATGATGGAGTGTTGATGATGGGGAAGAGCCTGGGGCTTCGGGAGTCCCAGGACACAGTGGCGCCAGGCCAGGGCCAGGCAGTGGTGCGAACGTGCACGGCGCAGGGGGAGGGTCCCGGGTCTGCCGCCGGGGCAGTGGCAGCGGCAGACTGTCCTCCCAGGGCTCCCGCCGCAGCCCTGGCCCCCACGGGCAGCACAGGCCTTCAGGCCTCACGTGGCCACGAGCCATGGCTGCTGCCCTCGCAGTTCCTGCTACCCCGGCACCCGCCTGGCCGGGGCTGAGCTGCGCTGAGGCGCTGTCCTTGGTCCTGGCTGAACACCAGCTCCCTCCTCCTGCATCTTGAGCCCCTGTCCGAGCCACCAGCTGCCCCGTGCGCTCCGCTGGCAGCGCTAAGCAGACCCCCGGTTGCCCGGACGAGGCAGAGCCACCAGCGGCCCAGGCTTCTGGCCCACGCCGCACATCCGTGGCTCGGTTCCTTTCTGTAGGCGGATGATGGATTGACCGAGTGTTCTGGAGGCCGCCGGGGCTGGCAGTGACGAGGGGGTGTTCAGAGAGGCCTGCTGGGGGTGCCTGTCGGGGTGCAGGGCTGAGCGCCTGGCTCATACCTTACTGCGATATATTCAGTCCGTCGCAAGATGAAGCCACAAGCTGGTGCTGTGCCACGTCCCCGTCAGCCCCACCCCTGTCATTAATAACCAACAGCGGGGACGGGTGGCAGAGCCCTCGATCAGGCCCGTGCGGGTCCCCACAGCATCCCGATTTCCTTAGCTCCTGCAGGTACCAACTGTGCACAGTGGCTGTTCCCTGTGGCTGCTGTGACAAGTCACCAATACTCGGTGGCTTTAAGCAACCCGGGCTGATTATCTCAGCGTCATGGGGTCCACAGTCTGAGATGGTCTCGCTCGGCTGCTGTGGAGGTGCCAGCAGGGGCTGCAGCTCTGGGACAATCCTATCTCCTTGCGTTTTCGGCTTCAGGAGGCACCTGAGCTTCCTGGCCCGTGCCCCCTCCTCCATCTCGAAGCCAGCGATGCGTCCCTCTGACCTCCGCCTCCGTCTTCACGGCTTCTCTGTCGCTCTCCTCCTGCATCCTCCTCCACACCCAAGCACCTTGGGATTCAACTGGACCCTCCTGGGTAGCCCAGGGCCATCTCCCATCCCAAGGTCCTTAACTTCGTCACCTCTGCAGAGTCCCTTTTGCCGTGTAAGGTCATATAGTCATGGATCCCGGGAGTTAGGACGTGGACGTCTTTGGAGGGCTGACTGCAGAGGACAGGACCTGGGGATGCCTGGGGTGGGGGGTCCTGGGATCAGCCAGGCCCTGGAGGTGCTGCTGGGGATTGTCTCACATCTGTGATGTTGTCCAGGCCTGAGATTTGCAGCACAGGGTGGCCTGCGGGCCCCCCTTTCCAGGGAGGGGGGACAAAAGGGATGCAGTTCCAGCCTCAGCCTCTGCTGGCCGCCCTCAGAAGCAGCCACCACTAGCCTGTCCCACGGCTTGGGCACAGCCACCTCGTGTGCCCAAGAGTGACTTGGATGTGCTTTCATTTAGGCACTAAGTCAGTTCACCGGCTAGAAATGATGTTCTCGGAAAGCGTGTTGACTCCCCCACATGCAACAGTGCAGAGCAGGGGTGGACTGGGGAAGTGTCCACACCCTGGGACTGGGGTGGGCCTGAAGTCTGAGAAAGAGGCAATTTGTGAATCCGAGCACGGCCACGGCCAGTCAGCCGTGCTCCTGCTCGCCTGTGGTTAGCAAGGCCTCGTGCCCACCTGCACTCACGCTGCTCCGCACTCCGGCTCCTCCTCCCGGTGCTCAGCAAGGGCTGGAGAGAGCGGGTTGGCCTGGCAGCGCCCGGCCGCTGCGGTGCGCGTGGGGTTGCCGCCCATTCTGCGTGGAGGTGAGAGAAGGGCCGAGAAGGGTAGGTGGTCTCCAAGCTCAGGGTATTACGAGTCTAAACTGGCACAAATAAAAAACTTTTCCACGAGAAGGACAGTCATTTCCATTTGAGAAGAAAGTCAGTCCCTTGGTCAGCTCCGCCCTGGGCTGAGAACCTTCCCTGGCTGCTCTGGCTGCTCCGATTTGTGTAAATTAGCAGATGGGATGTTGTGATCAAGGCCACCTCCTTGGCTGATGAGCGATGGTTCAAGAAATGAAGATTCCGCCCATGAGACCCTCCCCAGGGCCCCTCCGCCTTCTCAGGGGCCACGCTGTCTGCATCGCCACGGAGGGGCCACTGTCACACGCCAGTTTGGTGCAAATAAGGGACGCTGGCCTCAGCAGCCCATGGCACGCACAGGCAGGGCTCGTGGGGTGACGTGGTCCAGGCTGGGAAGTCGTGTGTCCTGTCGTGAGTGTGTCCTTCCTGAGACCCCGAGTTCTGTGCTGACGACATCACCGTCCTCAGGTGAGCGGGGAACATGCTATTCCTGAAACCAGCTCTCGTGCCACTGGATTGAAAATTCAAAAGACATCTCTGTTGCTCCCTTCTTCGGGACACAGGAGTCTCTGTTTCTTGCAGCCTGTCATGGTGACAGGAAGTATGAGCACACCTGCAGGCGTCTATCTGGGTTCGAGTCCCCACTTGGACAGGAGCCGTACACCTGTGTGCCCACTTCCCTGCCTGGGCGACGGGGAGAGTGCCGTGAGAGCTGACAGGCTGCACTTGCTGTGCGTATTGGTCGGCTCTAACCGGCGCACCTTTCCAGCAGGCTGGAAGTCCCAGATCAAGGTGTCTCGGAGTCGGCTCCTCCTGAGGCCTCTCTCCTTGCCTTGCAGACGGCTGCCTTTGTGTGTCCTCGTGTGACCGTCCCTCTGTGCGTGTCTGTGT
Organism: Cheirogaleus major; assembly: GCA_963574435.1. Lineage (NCBI taxonomy): Eukaryota > Metazoa > Chordata > Mammalia > Primates > Cheirogaleidae > Cheirogaleus > Cheirogaleus major. The sequence goes on along the minus strand of CAUYPO010014558.1, from coordinate 2,970 downwards.
CCTCATCTCCTCTCTGATAAGGAGATGGGATTAGGACCCTCCCTAGTAACGTCCCTTTAACTGTGTTACCTTGTTAAAGGCCCTCTCTCCAAACGGAGTCACATTCTGAGGTCGTGGAGGGCGGGACTCCAACGTAGGAGTTTGGAGCACACGGTTCAGCTCCCCGTCGGCAGGGGTGCAGGGCTGCAGCTCTCCCCCGCGTGCTCGGACCGGGGCCCTGGGCCAGGAACCATCCCACCCCCCAAACACATCTGCTGCCCTGTATCTCGTGCAGGTCAGGAGCGGACAATTCCCCTGCACTAGGAGGGACCGTCCATGTCTGTGGCCCTGGGGAGTCACCTGCCGGGTGCTGCGCACTTGTTGCCTGGCTTAAGTCTGAGAAACAGCTGTGGGCTTTCGACCCCCATTTATGGGTGGAACCGAGGCTCCGGGGGGTCGTGTGACTTTCACCAGCTCTAGTGCTGTGTCCACTGGGGTGCCGTGTCCACTGGGGTGCCGTGTCCACTGGGGTGCCACGTCCACTGGGGTGCCATGTCCACTGTGGTGCCGTGTCCTCTAGGGTGCCATGTCCACTGGGGTGCCATGTCCACTGGGGTGCAGCCCTAGTGGTGGAGAAAAGTGACTCCACCAATGAGACAGGTGCGGCCACGGCCCTGTCACCCTCAGCATGTTGATCGTCCCTGGTGGCCTTAGCGTCTCTGGAGTGATCACGCCCCACCCGGAGCTCAGGGTTCTGACACTGACGATCCCTTACTATGCCTCCCAGAAAGGCGTGGTTCTGAGTCACTCTTCCTTCCTCTAGCCAGGTGGGGATGACGAGTCCCCCTCGGGGTGTCTGGGCTCTGCGGTGACACGTCTGTGTCACAGTCTCCAGACTGAGGGAAGAGGCTGGCACCATGGTGACACGGGGCCAGGGGGCGCTGGAGGAGCCGGCTTCAGCCTCACTTCCCGGCTCACCCCTGGGGAGGGGGGAGTGGCGGTGGCCTCTGTGGCAGGTGCGGGAGCAGCGTTCCTCTGGGCACCCGCCTCACCCTGCAGGGCGTCTGGGGACCTGTGTGAGAAGAATAACCGTCCCTGCCACTAGCTGCATGACTGTTCCTTATCGCTAGAGAGCTGCCAGCTCCACTGGGCACCATGACCTGCTGGCTCTGTCCCCAGACTGACTCCTGGGTGCCACCACAGTCCCTGGAGGATGGCGGCACTGCTACCCCATTTCACAGGGGAGGAAAGCGAGGCACAAGGAGATGATAAAAACCTCTTTTCAGGGACTTTGTTGAGCCTAGCAGTGGCCCTGGGCATCCCAGTCTAACAAATGGGGAAACTGAGGCTTTGGGAGGGCTTGGTCCTGTTCACGCTGGCGAAGGCAAGGTTAGGGCTGGGGGTGTGGGCTTTTGACTCTGAGTCCAGAGCTGCCCTGCTGGCACGGCGGCTCCCTGGGGGCTCCGTGCCAGATCTCTGCCTGCAGCTTCAGTGCCCCATCCCATAACCCCTTCCCCGTCCCGGCCGCGTCCCAGCGTCTGTGAGAGTAGAGGCTCCTGAGAAGTGCCGAGGCACGGGCAGTCCTAGTGGGACAAACAGCCTGGCGCTCAGATCGCAGGAGTCCGTTTGCCGGAATTCCAGCCCCGTGGGACGCTCGGCAGAAATACCTGCATCCACAGCGGGGGAGGCACCACCGACTGTAGCTCACTCCTGGCGACTCTCCGTGCTCAGTTTGGCCAACAAGTCATTACTAAGCCCCGCGCCCGTGCCAGGCTGCAGCGAACCCAGGGTGTTCAATGGCAAGGAATTAAAAAGCATCAGGGCCGTGGCCTGTGGGAGCTCAGCATCCTCTGCTGTGTCCAGCCCCCCGCCAAGTCCCCCACCCTGGCCCCCCTCACGAGCAGGGGCTTCTCGGAAGCCTGTCAGGAATCGCCGTGCAGCCCAAGAGTCTCTGATTCTCTCCGTTTGCACCCCCAGTGTGCGTGCATTTATTTATTTACACCCTAGAGCACACACACGATAAAGCACATGTGCAAAGGTAAAAGGTGGGTCAAAAGAGCCCTAAATAGAAGTCTGACATCTGGGCCCTCCGCCCCAGGGGGTCATCTTGGTCCCCGCTCTGGGGCTGACTCCGTTGGCCTTTGACACGTCTGCACCTTGGCAGGAGCCGTCAGGTGCCCATCCCTCTGCCGCCCCCCAGGTACCCCCCACCGACACTGCCGTCTCCCAGGGTCCTTCCCCATGCGGCGTGCAGCCTGGCCCCGGCCCAGCAGGGAGTGACGAGGGCTTCCGTGCCCCCATGGAGGATGAGCTGGGAGGCGGGTTTGAAGGAGCAAAGTGCCCTTTGCTTGTGGATCCTGCGGGTGCGGGGCGGGCCAGGGTGGCAGGGCCGCAGCCGCGCGGGACTCTGGAGCCTCTCCGCCCAGGGTCAGGATGTCTCAGCAGGAGGAAGAGGAGAGCGAGAGGAAGGACAGGACACTCACTGGGTAGCGGGTTTGGGGTCAGAATTTTACGAGGCTGCCAACCATAACGAGCTGGGGAGGAGCTTCCGTCTCCTGGCGCTGCGTGCGGCAGATGCGGCCGGCAACCACGAGGGGGTGTTTGGCCCCCCCCTTTGCAGACACGTGGACTGAGCCCCTGCGACCCTAATCCACGTCTCCCGTGTGACGTGTCCCCAGCACACGGGGCTGGGCTCCCTCAGGGCCGGCCCCTCCCTCGCTGCCAGGTGGGGAGAGGGCGTTGGGACCCTCAGGCCACGCCGCCCTTGTGGGCAGAGGGACGACCCCTAGAAGTCCCCTGGCAGAGTGCAAATGTGTGGCAATGGGCGGTCCCCAGGCTCAGGTTGAGAGCCAGGTATTTGGTGAGTGATGAATGGAAGCTGGGAGGCGTCAGGGGACGTCACTGCGCAGTCACAAGCCGCAGTGTGGGGGCAGGAGCCGCATCACGCTGGCTTGGTGGTGCGTCCCCCACAGGGAGAGGGGGGATTTGGCG
>CAUYPO010014557.1:0-11859 GCA_963574435.1 Cheirogaleus major | reverse complement strand
GGGTGAGTGAGGACGGGAGGGTGAGGGAGGACAAGAGGGTGAGGGAGGACGGGAGGGTGAGGGAGGACGGGAGGGTGAGGGAGGACGGGAGGGTGAGGGAGGACGGGAGGGTGAGGGACGAGGGGAGGGTGAGTGAGGACGGGAGGGTGAGGGAGGACGGGAGGGTGAGGGAGGACCGGAGGGTGAGGGAGGACGGGAATGTGAGGGAGGACGGGCGGGTGAGGGAGGACAGGAAGGCGAAGGGCAGGGCGGCCTCTCTGGCCGAGCGCTGTGGGACGGCTGGGACCACAGGCCTGTCCGGCAAGGTGACCTTTGCTGGCAGCTCAGGACTGGGAAAGGGAGAGTGAAACGGGCCTGTACTGGCCGGAGAGTGAAAAGTTTAAGGATTAAATGTCGAAGAGGCCTGGGTGCCGCTTGGAAAGAAAGCTTCTTCCTAACTGCCCTTTCGGGGCATTCCTCCCTAGTCGTCAGAGGGGTCCGCCTGAAGCCTTTTCCATGTCACTTCCTCTTGAGGCAGAGTTTATTTGTCCCTCTCTTGTGACTTTTCATGAAGCAGAAATGACATTTTGAGAATTCTGAGCCCAAACCTAGAGACAACTGGCAGCTTCACACTCTGTCTCTGCACAAGCCAGCTAGCTGTTAAGTGCGGCTCCCTGGAGACCGCCTTATTGGGAGGGACCACAGGCTGCGTCCGTGGGAGACAGCTTGCAGGAGAACCAAGGAACCACGAGGGCGGTGAGAACTTGGGTTCCAGCCACATGGCTCCTGTCAAGGGTTCCCAGCCAGTTCTCACTGCGAAAGCCGTTCTAGCTGAAGCCCAGACACTGAGGAGCAGAGATGAGACATCCCCACTATCCTCTGTCTGAACTGAAAGCAAATAAACGGCTGCTGTTTTCATGTGCTGAGTGTGGAGAGGTCTTTTGCAATGCAGATAACCAAAACGCTCTCCAAATCTGGCATTTTTACTTCTCCTGTAATCTTCCTTGTGGCTTTGGGCCTCCAGCATGTAACCATCCTGTTGCAATCTCCAAAAGAAAGATTCTATTTTGTCTTTCTCCTTTGCCTGATTTTTTTCCTCTTTAAGGATATGAAAACTGATTATCTTAATAGCTGGCAGAATCCCTCTTAGAGAAGGAACTGTCTTCATTCATAAAGATAAATTTCTGAGCCCCTAGGGATTGAAGTTTCTGTGGGCAAAAGCCAAGGCTTCTGAGAACAATGGTTAAATCGGTGTGCATGGGAAGAGTATTAGTAATTTGCTGTATAATGAGAGAGACAGAGAGAGCAAGAACTCAGAGTCTGCCTGGAGGGCAGAGCACTGCCTTGTGGGTAGGCACCAGTGCAGAGCACCCCATGAGAGATGACTAAGCCACATTTTAAAAGAAACACAACTAATGTAAAATTTGAATGTGCTTCCTGTTTTGGCACATAACTTTTTTCTCCCTTGTTCATCTCCCCACCATGAAACCTCCATATCTTACTACATTTATACCAAAATCATAGGCAAAAAAAAAGGAAAAAGTAGATACATTGGACTTCATCAAAATAAAAAATTTTGTGTATCAAAGGACACTATCAACAGAGTGAAAAGGTAACCCACAGAAGGAGAGAAAATACTTGCAAATTATATATCTGATAAGGGATTAATATTCAGGATATTTTAAAGAAGAAACTCCTAATACTCAACAGCAACAAAAACCCAATTTAAAGAATGGGCAAAGGACTTACATAATTATTTCTCCAAAGAAAATATACAAATGGTCAATAAGCTCATGAAAAAGATGCTCACCATCACTAATCATTAGGGAGAAACAAATCAAAATGACAATGTGATACCACTTCACACCTTGTATGATGGCTATTATCAAAGACCAAACCAAGCAAAAAACAAAAAATAAAAAGCATTGGCAAGGGTAAGGAGGAATCGGTACTCCTGTGCATTGCTGGTGGAAGCGTAAGATGGTGTAGCTACTGTAGAAAGAATATGGTGGTTCCTCATAATATTAAACATGGAATTTTATGAGAAATGAAACATTACAAGTTTCAATAAATAATCAGATAATAATTTAAATAATTGTTGAATAAATAATTAGATAATGAAATAAATAAATAATAAGAAAATAATTTATAGGATAAAGTATAGCTCATTTATTAATAAAACCTGTATAGGGTGGCAGAACACCATGAAATCCAGTCAGAAATCTGTGTTTGAGTTCCTCTTACTCTTATGTGATATAAGTCAAATTGCTTTTCTAGAACTCAGACTTCTCATGTGTAAAGTGAGATTAATAATAATACCTCTCTCACGAGGTTTTAGCCTGCACTAAGTCAAAGCTACTTCTTTCCAGTTGCCAAAGACAGCAGCAGCTTGAGTACAGGATGTGAGGGAGTCTGCTCATGTCTAGGCGAGTCTAAGTGAGGGTGGGAAGGTTGGCTACTCCTGTGGGGGGAGGGCACGCGGCAGAACAGGGTTTTCCCATGGTTATTGTCAGAAATGTGTTTGGTAACTTCATACAAAGAGTTTGCACTTATGAGCTCTGCCTTTTCTGCTTTTCGTTTCTAATATTCTAATTCTGGGTATGGGAGGGATATGAAGAGAAAAAAGGATGATGGATTTTGATAAATCACCTAAGATGATAAACAGCAAAGAAAATTAACATGAGCTATAAAGAATTATTGGAAATAAGCACTGTGTCCATGGTTCTCATTTTATTATTGCCATGGGGCCAAGAAAGTAAAAGGACAGGAAATAAGTTTGGCTGTTGGGTTACAAAAATTCTGACATTCAAATAGCAGTTCTAGAGAATACATTCTCTTTCCAAACGAGGCTTCTCCCTTGACCATCTCCCATCAAATAAGAGGAGCATGTCTGTGTTGGGGCAGAGAGTCAGCAAGTGTGCTTGGTTCCCTCTTCTCTTTCTTTGCACTTTCCTCTCCATAGTCAAGTGGCCTATATCTCCTCTTTCATCTCCCCTGTAAAATAGTGGTGAGAATCATTTTACACATGGCTGAACTTCTAAGTAATAGTCCCACAACACTAAGCTGATTCTGATCTCTGATCTTTTGTGACAAGGAAAGTGAATTTTGTTGATCTCTGCTCTAATCTTTATTGTTTGCTTTCTTTTGTTGGCCCTGGGTTTAATTCACCCTTCTTTGGCATTGGAAGAGTAGAAGTAGCTTCCTCTTAGGTATTTTATGGCAAAAACCAAGGTTATTGATTGAGACATTTCTTTTCTAAGAAAGATGTTAAATGCTATAGATTCCCCTCTAAATACTGTTTTATTGGCATCTCAAACAGTATGTTGGAATTTCATTTTCAAATCATTCAAGTTACTTTTTATCCTTCCTCTTGATATCTTTGAGAGTTTTACTCTTGGGTTATTTTGAGTGTTAGGTAATTTCCAAATATTTGGAAATTTTTCATATATATATTTATGTTATTGATTTCTAATTTAATTCCATTGTGGTCAGAGAATCTTCTTTTATAATTTTTTATTAATATAATATTTTATTGATACTTGTTTTATGGTGTAGAATAAGGTTTATCTTAGTAAATGTTTCATGTGTACATAAAAATATTTTTTTCTGTTATTGCAGGGTGAAGTGTACTATAAATATCAATTAAAACAAGTTGATTAATAGTGTTATTGAAGTCTTCTATATCCTTATTGATTTTCTATCTACTTGTGTCATAAATTATTGAAAGAGGGCTATTGAAATATTCTACTATTATTGTTAATTTATCTATTTTTTCTTCCAATTCTATCAATTTTGTGCATTTTCAAGCACTGTGCATCAAAATTTAGGATTGCTATGTCCTTTTAATGAATTTATCCTTTATTAATTATAAAATTATCCTTTTTATTCCTAACAATATTCTTTGATCTGAAATCTACTTTATCTGCTATTAATCAGCTGCCCCAGCTATCAATTGATTGTCATATCTTTTTTCTTTCCTTTAACCTATTTGCGTGTTAATATTTAAAATGGATTTTTTGTATGCAGCATATTATTTGATGTTGCTTTTATATATAATATTACAATCTCTGGCTTTTAATTGAAATATTTAGGCCATTTGCATTTAATGCAATTATTGACATGGTTAAGCTTAAAACTACTGTCTTGCTATTTGTTTTCTCTTTTCCCATGTGTTCTCTATATTTCCCTCTTTTTTATTAATTATTTTCTATGAATTTCATTTTGTCTCTTTTTTGATTAATAGTGTAACTTGTTATTATTTTAAGTAGTTGTCTTATGGTTTATACATTTTAATTTGTCATGGTCTTGCTTCAAGTAAAATTATTTTACTTTACTTCTAACATAGAAATCTCAAACAGTATAGTTCTGTTTCTCTCTGCCTGGCCTTCATGCTATTGTTGTTGTAGCTGCTGCTGCATATTTCATAACCTAATACATTTTCATCACATTTTCTTTAGTTAATTATTCTTAAAATTATATCTTAAGTTATACAAATAGTTATTTTCAGTGTTCTTTATCCTTTTGTATAGATTCATAGTCCCATCTGGTATAATTTTCCTTCTGCCCACAGATATTCTTTAACATTCCTTGTACTGCCAATCTGCTAGTAATGAACTTTTTCAGCTTTTATATGTCTGAAAACACCTTCATGTTGCTTTAATTTTTAAAAGGTATTTTTTTCTGGGTAAAGAATTCAAGTTTGATAGGTGTTTTTTCCTTTTAGTATCTCAAACTTTCTTCTTGATGGCTTGGTTTCTGATGTCATTCTTATCTTTGTTCCTCTGTATATAACATGGCTTTTATTTTTATTTTTTGACTAATTTTTCTCTTTATCATTTCCTTTGAGTAATTTTATTTTAATGTGTCTTGGTGGATGTTTCTTGTGCTTGGGGTTCAATGAACTTCTAAGATCTATGTATATATAGTTTTTCTCAACTTTGGAAAGTTTTCAGCCATTAGTTAATTCTTTAAATATTGTTTCTCTCCTCTCTCCTTCCTGTCCTTCAGGGCAGTTTGAAGCTGTCCCATTGCTCACTGATGGTCTTTTCATTTGTTAAAAAATGTGCCTTTTCTCTGTGTTTCTATCGACATAACTTCAAGTTCACTAAGCCTTCTTCTGCAATGTCTAATCTGTTGTTAATTCCTTCCGGTGCGTCTTTAATCTTAGGTATTTTAGTTTACAACTTTACATATTTTATTTGCCTTTGCTATATCTTTTATGTGATTACCTAACTCTTGAACATATTAAATACAGTTATAATAACTAGTTCAGTATCCTGTGCACTAATTCTATCACTTATTCAATTTCTGAGTTTGTTTTAGTTATTTGGTTTTTCTCCTCATTATAGGTCATATATCCTGCTTTTTTAATGACTAGCAATTTCTTATTGGATGTATTCACATGTACCTTGTTGAGTACTAAGTATTTTTGAGTATCTATTGATATTCTTGAGTTCTGTTCAGTGACTTGGATAAGTTACTTTGAAACATTTGTCCCTGTTGGAGTTTGCTTGTATGCTTTGTTAGCTGGAGAAAGAGCAATTTTTAGTCTAGGACCAGTTTTTTTCCTTTCCTGAGGCAAAACCATTCTGAGTATTCTATCCCATGGCTCAGAGGCTATAGGAACATGAACTATTCCTAGTTCTGTGTTTTCTCCAGGATTATTCCTTCTAATTCTTTCAGGAACCCCATCTCTTACCCCCAGGTAGTTTTTGTCACATTTATTCTGAACATGACTCAGCTGAAGATTCAAATGGGCCCCTCCTCTCTCTCTGCAGCTCTCTTTCCTCTGATGCTCTGACTGGGAGCTCCAGCTGCTTCCACGGGATTTAAGGTTCGCCTCCTCAGCTCAGCATAGCCACTGGAGTGTTCACCTCCTTCTGCCACAACCTGGAATTCTGTCCAGGCCATCACAGGGCTCGCCATTTTTGTTTTCTATCTGTTAGGAATCACTGCCCTTTGTTGCCTGACATCCACTGCCTGAAAGCTGTTAGTTAATACATTTTGCCATGCATGCATATATGTATGTATGTGTATTTTGATATATGTATGTATTCATTTATTACATGGTGAATGAAGGGTGAAAGGATAAATCCAGTCGCTGTTATTCTGCCTTAGTCAGAAGAGGAAATCCATTGGAAAGTGAATTTAAATAACCATTTGGTAGATATTGGTCATCTGGGATATGGATTTAAGTTGAACATTCCCTAAAACATATAATTTATTTTGTATTCCTCTCTAATCCTCTCAGTTTCACAGTCTGGTTTACTCATTGCCTTCCTATGGCTTGTCCAAGACATCATGTAACATCAATCTTTCCTCTTTGAGCTGGAAAAAGATCTCTTTGGTGCATCTAACCTCCTAGTCTCAAGAATTGGTAGTGCTCACCAAGACTTATAAATTTAATGAATAAAATAAACTAATAATGCATGGTTATGTATATACACACACATATACATATATACACACAAATATTTTATGTTGTCTATACTATACTGAGTAGTAGGCTGATTGTCAGAGATATTTAAAAGCCTAAAAGCTAAGATGACCCAGCCATAATACGATTAAAGTTTAATCTTCTCTTGAGAGTCTTTGGGATGGCCTAGGGTTTCTCTTTCAGTCGAGCTGTGTCCTGCAGGGTGGCTGGATCAAGGGAAAGTATTTGCAAGGCTGCTGTAAGGGTGCTGGGTGTGAGGGGTGCTGCAATCCACAGCGTCCCTCATCGAGCTCACTTGTGAAGCCATCACGGAGCCTGTCGCAAGCTTGGGGGGAGAAGCAGTTTCAGAGTTGATGAAGACGCTGTGTGGAGGGAGCCTCCAGTGAGCCAAGAACATCTGTCACCAATATGTCTCCTCATGGCATCTGAAGCTGTCTTGTTCTTTGCACATACTTCCTGAAGACTTTGCTTCACTTTTTCCCCCCATCTCCTTAAAATAAAGACATTCTGCAATTGGAGTAGAACATGTCTAAGTGTGCTTCTGTATGATTCAAATTGCAGAACTTCTCATATTGCTTCCAAAGCCCTGCCCTCATCTCCCCCTTCCCTGAAACTCTCTTCCCTCACTCCTTCAATTTTATCACTCTATATTCTCCTGGACTTCTTCCTAAATTCCATATTTGGAGCTTTGAAGTATTTGAAATGAATAGAAAGCTAACAGGTATGGAGTCACAATTATAACTGATATTTAGTAGCCAAAGAAAACCCTTTATTGGAACAATCAACCTCATTTAAGATAACTGTAAACCAATAGTCATCTTACAATTTACGGCTGAGTCACAAGATACAGAAGGAGGAAAAAACAATCAAGAAGCCCAGGGATTTTATTTTTTTTTTTTTGAAAGTAAAGTGTGTTTCATTTGGATGCAGTCATTTCTTTTTTAAATTAAGGCAGCCTTAAATTTCTGAACATCTATTGTGAGCTTCTAAGACATGAGTTACTTGAAGACTGTCATGAAGTGGCTTTCCTTAGGGTAGCATGCTGAGGACAGAGGGTCCATCAGAATCTTTGGCCTGAACTCTTTTGCTTCACATCTGAGCGCTTTACCTCTGTGGTATTTGTCCCTAAATACCCGACAGTTATAGGAGATTAAGAGAGAGAATCCTTTCTCAAGCAGAAGCAGGGACTATAGGATATGCTGGTCCTGAAGTCACTCATGCCATCCCTGTGCTTGTAATGCATGCGCCCTGCAATGCCCAGGGCAGTGGAGCAGCCATGTGTCAGCCTCTATTTGCTGTTACACTTATATTGCTGGCCGAGGCCATCCTGGTAGATAGACTCCATTTCTCCTGGAAAAGATTGAGGGGTCAACCAGCCACAGAGTACAAGGAGCGAGGCAGGTTAATGTAGAAAGAAATTAAGAGTAGGCTCTAGCATCAGATTGAAGCCTGTCTCCACTGCTTTCTAGCAGTGGGTGTCAACAGCAAACACTTCTTTCCTCCTGCTGGTATTTCTTTCCATGTGGGGAGAATTTGTGATAGGTACAAATACAGGTTCATAGGTTCTTCTCCAAAACCCTTGGAGGCATGTGTGTTTCTGAATTCAGACTTACTGAGATTACGTATACCGAATATCACATAACACTTCTAATAGGGTCTTCAGAAGCAGCCCACAGTCTAACATTCATATTTTGAAGCAAAGTATATGAATATTCATACTGGGCATGATACATAAAAACAATAAATCAGACCAGTCATTTTAAGTGAATATGTACCATCAAATTCTTTTTGAATTTTGGAAATGTAGGTAAGGGATGATGGATAAGAACACAGTTTGGGATTCTAGCAATACAAGTTCCCCTAGGATATTGCTCTACAGCTGGAGATAGTTTGTTTTCTAAATTTGGTATGTGTGGGACCAGTGCTACAAAGCTTGTGTGTTCTATTCACTCTTGAGGGTCTTAAAAAAGTAAACAAGATCAGAGTATAGCTAATATATTGTCTTAGGTCTGGCTGAGCTACAATCCCTCCCAGGAGACACAGCCCAGGCTAGAAGAGCCACAGCAGCTTTGTCTCCCTAGATAGTAATAATCGTTCTAACTGAGACTGAAACAGGGAAGAGGTTGTGGGGAATTTAAGGTCAGCTGGATTCAATGGAAGTTTAAGAAAAAATGAGAAGGAAGGAGTGAGAGAGACTTTCAGTAGCTGCCAACTTGCTGGAGGTGGTGGGGTTGGTCACTTCCACTCGACCTCACTGACAGGTTATAATGAAACTGACTGATACAGGAAAGTGGACCCCAAACTGGAGTCCAGCCTGAAGGCCGAGTGGATTCTTGGCTTCATACAGGAAAGAATTCAAGAGCAAGCTGGCCGAGTAAAGCAAAAGCAATTTACTGAATAAGAAAAGAAAAACTTAAGTTGGCCGCCCCATGAACAGAGCAGTGGCTTCTCTCTGAGCAACAGAGAGTTTTGTGAATTCCGGGTTCTTATTTTTTGCCTTCTATTTAACTTCATGCTACAAATGAAGGAAGGATTATTCATGAGATTTCTGGGAAAGTGGTGGAGAGTTCTTGGAACTGGGGGTTCCTCCTCTTTTTAAACCATGGAGGGTAACTTCAAGAAGTTGCCATGGCATTTGTAAGCTGTCATGGCGCTGGTGGCAGTTGCTTTAGTATGCTCGTGTGTTATAACTAGCATACAGGATAGAGTGAGGGTAACCTGAGGTTGTTTACTGTGTGGACATCTTGTTCCTAGCTGGTTCTGGCCAGCTTCTCCACTGCCTCCTGTTTTATTGGAGCTCTTGGTTCAGATCTTATGACTCCTTATTGAGCAGTGTCTGCTCGTCCTTATCTCAAAACCAAGTCTCGGATTACATTTGCCCACACACAAAAAATTACACAATCAGTTCTGTCAACACAATGGTTTCAGAGCTTCTTTGGTTTCTTTGAAACCATTCAATGGTTTCAATGCTTCTTGGTTGTCTAAAGAAAGTGTTTGAAAGTTATAATTGGGACAAATACCAGAGTATCTTTGACTGGGACTGATCTATGTGTGATATCTGGGGAGAACGTTATTCAGGTTGTAACAATTGGGCTGTTCAGAATTCCAGAGACCTCTGGACTGTCCAAACGCAGAGCGGTTCCCTTAAAGTAAGACCATCAAAGCCAAAGAGTTTTTAAATTCCTGGTTTGTGATTTAGTCCTTTATCCTGGATCACATTTGTAAAAGCCCAGAATATGAAGATAAAAGAGTGCAATAAAGAATAAAGCAGGGAGCAAGATGGTGGACAAGAAACACCACCAGACAGAGTATCTCTGCAGAAAAGACAGATTCTAAAAGATATTAGAAGAAAGAAGCAAGCAGATGACCAGACATTGGACGGGGGTCAGAAGGAGGGGTACTGGGGACTACGGGAGACTCCACGGGAGGAGGTTGCAGAGGACAACTGGAAGCAGAGACCTCAAGAGCGAGCAGCTTGGAGACCAGTGGCAAGGGTAGGTGGAGCGGTTAACGTCCCCCTCCCTTGCATCTCGGACTGCCGGTGGGCTCCCCAGTGGTTGGAGAGACCTGCGGACACCAGTCCAGAGACGGCCACCGCCAGTGAGTGGTGAGCCTGTAGTGGACATGGCACCAGGCTCCCAATCCCCCATGGGCCCCTCCGTGCTCACAGACCCAACCGCGCGGCAGGCGCCATATTGCTGCATTCTCCCTTCCCCTGTCCCTACTGCGGCTGCCAAGAGAGACAATATAGCCACCAGCTGGAGGCATCTCCAGGGAATGGGACCTTCCCTTTTGGGGCCCTACAGCTGACTGAGGGGTACTCAGACAGGGAGCTCCCTACCTCCCAACCATCCCAGGTGCTGCTGGCCCGGTGATTCCGGCAGAAAGGGGCAGACCCTGAGGCTGAGAGACATCGACCCAGCTTGGGTTCCCCGTAGAGGAATTAGGAATGGCATTCCTCTCCCTGGTGGGGTCAGGGAATGAACTCCGGGGCCCAGAGGTCAGACCTGCGGACCAGATCCCATGCACCCAGGTCTCGCATTGCCCAGGGCACAGAAGGGATATTGGGAAGGAGCCTACTAAGGTGTGTGTGGCTTCAGGTGAAGATCAGCATGCTTGAGGGCAACCCTGCTCCCAAAGGGGAGCTGTGTGCCCAGCCCAGGCAGCGACCCAGGGCAGGAAACCTCCCGGCCCACATCACAACCAGGGGAGAAGTGGTGGCGTGATGTCTGTCCTGCTGGCAGAGGCCCAGGAGAAGACACAGAGTGGGGGAGGGTAGAAAGGAGTGAGGCCTGTTCCAGACTACAGGTCTCAGACAGCCCCACTCCCACATACAGACTTTCTGACTGAGTGGGGCCATCCCAGCCCCTCCCTGACAGCTTTTCCCGGAAAAAAGAACAGGACTTTGACCCCTGCTAACAGCATTTGTGGTGCTCCGGCAGGCTTACCCAACCCAGCTCTGCCCAGAGACACTCCCAGACCAGCTCTCACTGATGTGGAGAATAAGGACACACCTGGAAGTCCCAGGGCCCCTCCCACCACCTGAGGCACTAGAGTGCCTCTCCAGAGGAATAAGAGCTGGTTACAAGACCCAAAAATAGCAGTATAGCCTGCTCCTCTGAGAAAGCACCACCTACTGACAGGGAGGACATTCTGCACACCCTTTTACAGCATCTACTGACTCATCGTACAGGGTGTGGTCAAATCCCACCCACAAACACCACTTACTGGCTCAGACACTAAACAGTGTGTGTCATTATTCAAATGAAAATCTAAAGGTAAGAAGCAACAACTGATACAGATGGGAAGAAATCAGCGAAGGAACTCTGGAAATATGAAGACCCAAATGGAAAGCACACCACCAAAGAGGAACCCCAGCCCCTTAGAAATGGACAGCAACCAAAACCAGACCACTAAAATAACAGAAGAAGAATTTCGAGCATGGATAGTAAGAAAATTCAATGACTTGCAAGAAAAACTGGATAACCAACACAAAGAAAATGCAAAAAGATTCCAGGACATGGAACAAAAATTCACTAAAGAAATTGAAACAATGAAGAATACTCTAAGTGAACTCCTGGAAATGAAGAATCTATTCAGGGAACTACAAAACACAGTGGAAAGCCTCAAGAACAGGGTAGATCAAACAGAAGAAAGACTCTCAGAGATTGAAGATAATACCTTCCAATTAAATAAATCAGTCACAGAGATAGAGCAGAGAAACAAGAGAAAAGAGCAAAGCCTACAAGAGATGTGGGATTATGTGAAGAAACCTAATGTGAGGGTTATAGGGTTACCCAAAGGGGAAGAAGAAAACAATCAAGGGTTGGATAAGCTATTTGAAGATATAATAGAGGAAAATTTCCCAGGCCTTTGTAAAAATCTCGATATTCAAGTTCAAGAAGCTCAAAGGACCCCTGGGAGATTCAATGCAAACAGGAAGA
>CAUYPO010014555.1:0-19982 GCA_963574435.1 Cheirogaleus major | reverse complement strand
GAAGACTGGAATTCAGTGAAACAGAACATAGTTAGGATGGTTGTATTTGTTTTTTCCCTAGAGTGACTGATGAGTATATTTTGAGCCAGTCATCTCACTGTTCCACGTCTGCTTTCATGCGTATAATATGTTCACTCAGCTGAATGACCTAATAGCTCACTGCTTTGGTGACTTCTGTGATAGACTCTTAATAAACATAATTTTTTAACATCTTTTAAATAATATCTGAAAGCTATCAATAGTTGAATATAGCTTATCTTTGGATCACAGACTACCTCTTTTTAAGGTCATTTCCTCTTTAAAAAGAGGAGTTGTTTTAAATATCTCTGTGTGTTTGTGGGTATCTATATTTATATCTATCTGTATATAAATTTGCTGCTTTGACTTGGACATCTACATTACTGATTTGGAAGCAGTAGAGTGAGCAGTTCTTCCTGGTGCCGATAAATTTAGTGGAGTACCCAGATTTTCCTGATTGATCAAAGACATGATTCATTAAAGCTGATAAAGTTGAAGAGAGTGTGAATGACTAAAACAAATTTCTAGGAGTAATCATGTTGCAGCTTTAGTGTTTTACTGCTCTGCACCCTCCCTACTGCGTGCGTGTGCGTGCTACAGTAAAAGCAGATCTGCACGACCTGATTCCCTCTGCCCCTAGCTCCTCTGCTCCTCTGCCCCTCCTCCTCAAAGCTGAAGCCTTTTTTCTGTTAAACTATTAAGAAGCAAGGACGTGTTCTGTGTGTGGCTTTGATAGAGTAAAGGACATCTGTGGATTTGGAGAAGAAGGGGAGGGGGTTTGCTGTTTGCATTTGTGCAAACAATCAGGTAGCTCCAGGTTCATGTCCCTGAAAGCAGAAATGACATAGCCAGTGCACAGCTGACTGGGCAGGCACATAAAAATTAAAGTTTATAGATTAATTTTCTGCATTACTGAGAAAACTAAAAGGCATAACTCTTGCTGCACATTTGGAAGCAGGTTTATAATTATATGCATAGTTACATTAAATAGACTTAATTTCATTGCTTGAAATTAGTTTCATTAAATTTATTTTATTCTGAATTAATGGATATAGTGTTTTCTCTTTCAACTCAGGGAAATTGCCAAAGCTGTGAAAGATTGTAAGCCTAGAGTTCCACCTGCCACTGTTTTTGAAGGACATATGTTACTGTCTGGTAAGTTGGGAAGATGTGGTGTTCATGATTTCAGAAACCATTTGTAGAATGTATTCAATATGTTTATTCTAAGTGGTAGTGATGTTTGTGCCAAAGAACTTGTTTATTAGGTCAAAGAAGAATACATATTTTTCTTGGCACTTAAGTGAATTATAGTGAAGAACCCTCTTTTTTTTGCCAGGCAGGGCAGGAATGAGAAGACATCAACTTCAGGGTAAAAGTGAATGAAGGCCCAGGTGATTTGCCCAGGTAGCACCCCTGGTTAGAATGAGAGCCCTGTGGTTCTGTCTCTGTGATGCACTGTTTTGAAAACATACTCTTGGCCACAACCTAACAATTTTAATTGTCAGGTTGATAATAGTTATTGAAAATTCCAAACCGCCAAGGCCCAGTGTTTGGTAATGGCAGCAGCACCTTGCTAGAAAATTTTGTTTGCTTCCAAAATATTATTGTTGTAATCTTACATTTGCCATGTGTCAACTCTTTAGAAAAAGTTGCAATATTTATTTTCTGTTAGTTCTCAGCAGAATCCTGTAAGCATGAGTTTTGGCATTCAAAGAAGGAACATTAGTAAAATATTCATTATGCCAACTGTTAGAAAAATAACTAAATTTTATATATTTGTCTCAATACTTTCAATGAAATTTTAGATGGTAACTTTAAGCAAAAAAAAAGTATGATTTTTAGAGAACCTGCAGAAAACACGTGGAGAATTATGTTCTCTAATAGCTTTGAATTTAAGATCTCTCTAAATTGAAATATTATTGTCTCTTATATTATTCTATGGAAAGTGAAATAAAATACAAGTGACAGCAAAAATAATGTATCTTTTCTCACTCAGAACATATTGCTCAGAATAATCCCAATGAGTGAGTGTGAAGTTGGGTTAATAAACATACTGACTATGTTCAGGTTAGCCCCTTTTTTCTTTTTATATTCCAGAAGGCAGAGGATGAGATTAGAAGCGGGATTTATGATTTATGATACTCTCCCTCCCCCCAAAAAGTGGCTTTTGTCAGATGTAGCAGGAAGCTTTATTTATTTCATTCCTAGAATTTAAAGCTGTGCATTACTTCAACCAAGCACTAACAAGAAAAATATTTAACCTTTGCCAAAACTGAAACAAGAGAGCCATTTACATATGATTTCCTTTAGAATTTATGTGTGAAAGAATTCTTTTTCTTCAACTTGAATTTCCTGCACTATCTCTAAATTGCTTTAACAATCACCTTCAATCAGATTTTAAAAGAATGACACTAAACACACTTTTGAAAATTGTTCTTTTATAAATTGCAAACTGGAGAGAAGTGTGGCTTTCCTATCAGATGCTTCACATTCATAATAGATCAGAAGTGCTTTGTGTGGGATGCTTTTAGGGAGGTCACAGGAGAACTCTTCAGCATTTAAATGTTGGCATCCCTTCTTGCCTGTCCTGCGAGGATCAGGGATGCCATGGAAGGCCGGGCCGTGAGGATCATTCTAGTGGCAAGGGAAGTCATAGCCGAAACTGTAGGGCGTGATGGTCTCAGTGAACAAACAGCCTAGAATATAATGATCCAGCTTACATTCATTATTTTCGTCTCTCTCCTGTTTTTTCCTTATCCAGTGCCTTGGCAAAGAACTTATAAGCTACTTTCTTTTATTAACAACAACAGTTATGATTGCAGATGCTAATTTTGTGCTTATTAACATTATCCAGTGTTATTTTTACAATAACATTGTAAAGCAGATACTTTGCTATCCCTATTTTATAAGCTCAGAGGCTGTGTGGGAAGTTGCCTTGGGTTTTTCAGTCAGGTAAGTGATTTGAACCCAAGGCTCTCTATCCCTAGAGCCTGCCTATAACCACCCAGTGAGACTGCCTCTCCTAATATTTAAATATAGAACAAAAACAGTTCAGATGGCCAGGCATGGTGGCTCACACCTGTAGTCCCAGCACTAGGCCTACACTAGGCCTGCCCTGGGTCTAGTCCTAGGCCAAGCTGGGAGGATTGCTTGAGGCAGGAGGAGTTTGAGACCAGCCTGAGGAAGAGCAAGACCTTGTCTCTATAAAAAACAGAAAAATTAGTCCGACGTGGTGGGGCATCCCTGTAGTCCCAGCTTCTCCAGAGGCTGAGGCAGGAGGATTGCTTGAGCCCAGGAGTTTGAGGTTTCTGTGAGCTATGATGATGCCACTGTACTCTAATCTGGGAGACAGAACAAGACTCTGTCTCAAAACAACAAAAAAACAGACAACAACAATAACAACAACAAAAAACCCCAGTTCGGAGCCTTTTCTGTGGTGATAATTTACACTGTATGTTTTTACTTCAGTGTAATATATCCACAGGTATTATCTAATATTTGTCCCTAAATTGGCCCACACAGAATATATTATTACCCATTGGCAGATGGGTACACAGGCACCAAAAATCCAGCTGGCTTACCCAGAGCCAGCTCCTTAGTGGTGGACCTGCCATAGTGACTCCTGCCTCCCAGATGTCCACCTGGGTCCTTCTTCATGACCCAGTGCAGCCTTGTTAGTTACGGGTTCTAGGCCTCTGGATCAAGGAGATACTTGATCTTTACTTAAAGCTCTGAAGGCGCTGTCGGTGGGAGTAGGAAAGTGTGCCCACACCCCCAGCTTCAAGCTGCTATCTGAGTGGACAGTGGTGGAGCTACCTTTTTTTGATTCTAACTTCCTTCATGGCTTTTGCCCCACATTCTTGGTTAAATAGGGATATGATGATAATTTTTCCTTCTTTCTCAGAGATAGTATTTTTTAGCCTTTTAGGAATATTTGCAACATAAAACGCTGAAATATTTCTTTTGAGAGTTCAGCTTGTAAACGTAGCTGTAACAGATAGCGTTTGTTGTGTCTGAATCTCCCTAGAGGAGAAGGCTGTGCTCCTGTTTCCACATTGGATTTCCTATCTGCTCAGATGCGCTACGATATAGTAACTTCTTTCTTATTGAATATATTTGTG
This sequence comes from Cheirogaleus major, assembly GCA_963574435.1. Lineage (NCBI taxonomy): Eukaryota > Metazoa > Chordata > Mammalia > Primates > Cheirogaleidae > Cheirogaleus > Cheirogaleus major. The sequence goes on along the minus strand of CAUYPO010014555.1, from coordinate 15,843 downwards.
TCTGTCTGTCTCATGTCATCCATATGCATTGTCGGAAATTTTTCAAAATGCTTCTCCTTTTAAGGTCTAGAGTCCTTCAAGATTGGACCGTACACCAACTTTGTTAACATTGGAGAGCGCTGTAACGTTGCAGGATCAAGGAAGTTTGCTAAACTCATCATGGCAGGAAACTATGAAGTGAGCATCTTGATAAGACCCCTGAGGCATCTGCCATGTCTCTGGCTAGACAGCATGTAAATGAAACAGCTCTCTGCCTTTGATAGAGTTATTAGCAGAGCTGCTAGGAAGTGTGAGAAGATGGTGATGTGTGTTTGCAGCAGGCTGGCTGGTGGGAGGATGAAGCTTTGAAAAATCAAAGCTGCTATTGTCAATATTTGTCAAAAAGTACTGTGTTTGAGGCATGAAATGGAATGAGATGGGTTCCAGGTTCTAGCTATTTCTATTAATCATGAAATAAGTTTAAAAATTTGAGAGTGCACTTCATTTTGACTTCTTACAGATCCTTGTAGGGAAAGGGAAAGCCAAGAAGATTTTGATGACCTCATGAGCACATCAAGTGCTGACTGATGAGGGTGTTATTGATCCTGTTAGCTGTAGACAAAAATAAACAAACGAAAGAAATTGGCCGTTGCCTTGGAAAATTATGTGAACTTTATAGCCATGGTGTTTTTAAGCTCAGTCACTCTGGATGAGCAAAATTTAATCCACACAGAGCCCACCCGAGAAATCTGGATTTCTGTTTCTTATGCAAATATGCAGTTAAAAGTGGATGAATTTGGTCTCAGCTTTAATGATAATTAATTTTTTCCTTCACCTTTTTTCACTTTAAGGTTTTACAAGCTTTAGGAAATAGATCTTCTAGAAAGCAGCATCAGAGCCGGTGTAGTTTTCATCACAAGGAACGGGACCCATTAATCATCTTCTGTGCACTTCAGGCCTCCCAGGCAGTGGGTTGTCAGGGCCTGGTCGGCTGGTCACTTGGTGCCTGACCAGTTAGTTCCCTGTCAGTCCTCTTCCTTTCATTCTTGGTCCTGTCCACTGCCACTGTCTGCTTCTGTCACATGGTCCTCTATAGTTCAGAAGTTCCACAAGGTGACTTTTTTCCCCCCTACATATAGGATAAAATTCAAACTCCTTAGGCCATCATTCCATCCTCTCCACTGGGGTATCAAACTGTACCCATCCATCCTCATCTGTCATCTGAACCTTCCGGGAGTCTTGCTTCTGCCTCTGTTCATGTTTGTTCCCTTCTGAACAAGTGCCCAGTGATCTTCACAGTCATACAGTGTTCCTTAATTGGCAATGTTTCTCTTGGTGTTTTGATTCCTTTTTTTTTTGCTTATTTTTGCTTATTTTTGTTCTCCTTTTTTTTTTTTTTTTGAGACAGTCTCACTCTGTTGCCTAGGTTAGAGTGCCGCGGCATCAGCCTAGCTCACAGCAACCTCAAACTCCTGTGTTCAAGCAATCCTACTGCCTCAGCCTCCCGAGTAGCTGGGACTACAGGCATGCGCCACCATGCCCGGCTAATTTTTTCTATATATTTTTAGTTGGCCAATTAGTTTCTTTCTATTTTAGTAGAGACGAGATCTTGCTCTTGCTTAGGCTGGTTTCAAACTCCTGACGTTGAATGATCCGCCCACCTCCGCCTCCCAGAGTGCTAGGATTACAGGCGTGAGCCACCACACCTGGCCTTTTTTTATATATATATTTATTATAGTTATTACCCTCCAAGATGTCCATGTCCTATTGATTTTTTTTTTTTTTTTTTTGAGACAGAGTCTCACTCTGTTGCCTGGGCTAGAGTGCCGTGGCGTCAGCCTAGCTCACAGCAACCTCAAACTCCTGGGCTCGAGCAATCCTTCTGCCTCAGCCTCCCAAGTAGCTGGGACTACAGGCATGCACCACCATGCCCGGCTAATTTTTTATATATATTTTTAGTTGGCCAATTAATTGCTTTCTATTTATAATAGAGACGAGGTCTCGCTCTTGCTCAGGCTGGTTTCGAACTCCTGAACTCGAGCGATCCGCCCGCCTCGGCCTCCCAGAGAGCTAGGATTACAGGCGTGAGCCACCGCGCCCGGCCCCTATTGATGTTTTGATTCTTATGCTCATTCTGTGGTGTCCCTTTCTGCTCTCAGATTTGATAGATTTGAGATGGAGAATGAAGAGCATTTTAAGTAGATGCAAATGAGTGGAATTAATAACTGTCATTTAGTAAGGTCTTTCTATATGCTAGTCTCTGTGCTAAGCACTTTATGTCATTACTCATGTAATCTTAACAGCTCCATGAGATCAATACAGTTCTTATCCCATTTTGCAGATGCAGAGATGGAGGCTTGGGAGGTTAAATTTACCTGCGTGTTGTTTCACAGCAAGTAAATGATAAAACCCAAGTCTATCAAGTGCGTGCCCTTAACCACCCTGCTGTCTCTGCATGGAAACAGTAGGAGAGGCAGTAGAAGCAGGGTGGGGTAGGTGGGAGTGACTCCTCATGAGAGTCTAGCTTTCCATGAGTTAGTGATCCTTCAAGGCTCTGTGGTTTAATGGAAAGGGCATAGACCTGAAAGAAGTTTCAGTCCTGTCTTCTTGCTCAACTTGCGCATCTTTAAACAAACCACTTACCTCTCTGAGCTTCTCTCTCTTTAAGCTGTTATTCTGTGACTCTTCTGAAATATACAGGTCAGATATTGGCATTTCTATTTTCCAGGTCTTTTGACCCTTGTTGCTTACTATCTATCTCCTCTCCGTTTCTTCCAGTTCATCTCCCATTGGCCAGCTGAAGACTCCTCTTAGCTTTCTCCGTTTCAGTCCAGAGAGACCCTTCTCTTTCCCAGATGTTTAGATAATCTTGGCATTTGACCCACATATTTTATGGTAGTGCCTAGTAGTTTTTTTATCACTATGTCACATGCCCCCAATTAGATGTAAACCCTTCAATTACAGGGATTGTGATTTATACTTCTTTTTATTCTTTATACTATTCAAATCATTACTGATACTGAAAAATATTCTTTTGATTTGCTAAATTTAATCATGATCCTTTTTCTCTGTGCAGCCTTGGCTCACTGCAAATGATGTTTCCTAGTGGCATATGCCATTAGAGTTTCATGCTTTTTCTATTAATGTCACAATGTTGCTAAAAATTTGATTTTCTTATGCTAAGAAAAAAATCAGGACAATATCAGCATCTACTATTGATTTTATCTTTGTTGTTTTATTACACTGTGAAGTGTACAATGAAGACTTAGACAAACAAAAAGTCCCTGCCATATCAATTGGTTAGAAAGTATTATTGAATGTATATATTTTGCCCAGCGTTGCTCAGAATAGGAGGTACACAAGACTTTTATTGATTTCCAAACACTTCAAATCTATTTGAAAGAATAAATTGGTACTCATGAAGTCACAAGGAAATGATATGGTAATAAACTGTGTGATAGTGGTGTTGAGAGGCCACAGAGCATCGTGGAATAAGCAGTTTCCCAAAGTGTGGTCTTTGGAACATTGATCCTACAAGATGTTCCTTAAATGGTCATGAGTGGGAGATGCTGCATATTGTATTCTGTTTTGGGAGGGCTACAGTGTATAATAGCGTATTAAAAGATTTGAAAAGCCTTCCAGTATAAAAACCTGCTGAGATTTATTTAACTCACATTTCTTTTCATGTAACTCCTGTTCACAGCGTGCAATGAACACTCTGCCTATTTTTGGCAAATACTGAAGAGTTAAATAGTCTGGGGTGGTTTCTCTAAGGACTTTTCTTGGAGGAGATGGGACTTGGGTCTTAAACAATGTGGAAGGGAAGGGGATTGCATTCCAAGCAGAGGGGACAGCATGATCTGTAGCACAGAGATGAAACCAACTTGGCAGGGTCAAGGGTCCCTTGAGGGTGGAGTGGGAATTTCATTTGGGTAAGAAGGTGGGGCCAGCTCGGCCTTGACGGCCAGGCTGAGGAATTTGGATTCTTTGTGGTGGGAGAACAGCCTTGGGATTCCAAGCAGTGACATGATGTGATGGAAGAGACATGTCAGAAAGGTTGCTCTGTGATGAGTGGTGGGTCGACAGTGGGCCCAGGGTCAGGGAGCCTGGCTGGGCAGTCTGTAATCTGGAAGGGTGACTGGGGAGGGTAAGGGATTACTTCTGTTATCCTGCCCCGAGGTCTCATTATCTCCTAATGCTGCTTCCTCTCACATTCCTCCCTCAGGAAGCCCTGAGTGTTGCCAAGGCGCAGGTGGAAATGGGAGCTCAGGTGCTGGATGTCAACATGGATGATGGCATGCTAGATGGTCCCAGTGCAATGACCAGATTTTGCAACTTAATTGCCTCCGAGCCTGACATTGCCAAGGTTATACAAAATTTATATTTATCGAGGGAATCTACTTGTCTCGCTCTGTCACTCATTTAACTTTGTCCGTTGTCCCATTGATCTGTCAACTCAAGAACTGGTTTTCTGTATTCCTACGTTGAAAGGGCAGTGGTTTCTGATTGTCAGCTTTCTCTCAATTAACAGTAACCTTTTAGTGTAAAGCAGATTTGAGAGAGAGAGGTGACTTCAGTTTGGCTGTGTCCAAGGCCTTTGGGATGGGCTGTGAAACTCTTCACATCTCTGGAGGATATACCTACCTGTTCCTACTAAATCACTGGTTCTGTTTCTACAATAGACAAGAGAATTCAGTTAATTCTTCTTTATTGCCAGAAGAAGGACCTTTTTAGGCTTGATTGATTAAGACAAAAATATAAACAAGATTAAATCAAGATACTATGTCACTTTTACATTCATTCTTTAAAAGGTGAAAGTTAATTTTTGTGTCAGTCCTTTAAAAAGTTTTAGAGGGGTTTTAAAAACTTTAAACATCTTACCTCATTTCTCTTCCATTAAATTTGTGATAAGCAGTGATTTTTTTTTAAGTTCTTTTTTAAAGAAATTTGCTTGTGCTTTAAGAGTTGCAGTTTTCAGCTTGGGCCGTTGATTTTTCATTAGGCTTCAGCAAGTGCTTATGTTAGAAGTCTGTGGTAAGCACTGAATTACATTCTCCCATCTTTCATTTGTATCTTAAACTCTTTACCAAAAAGCCTCTTCACTCGTCTGGGAGTAAATATTTTGAGAATTTTAGGTGCGAAGAAACTAAACGACTTGTTCAAAGTCAGTCAGAATCAGGTGGAGCCAGTTGTTCACCAGCTTAGTAGTGGGAGGAGGGCTGGACTCGCTGTGTCCATGAACTTGGCCCTCATGTCCTCCTCATCTCCAACACGAGAGAGTCATACCTGCTTTGCCTGATTGGTGAATTGTAAAGATGAAAGTGCCTTGTCAACTGGGAAGAAAAGAAGAACCCCATGTAGCATAAGAGTTTGTTAGCATTCTGATTGCCACAATAATTTCCTTTCTTACTTTCTTTTTTTTTTTTTTGAGACAGAGTCTCGCTCTGTTGCCTGGGCTAGAGTACCGTGGCATCAGCCTAGCTCCTAGCAACCTCAGACTCCTGGGCTCAAGCAATCCTCCTGCCTCAGCCTCTCGAGTAGCTGGGACTACAGGCATGTGCCACCACACCCAGCTGATTTTTTTTTTTCCTATTTTTAATTGTTCAGCTAATTTCTTTCTGTTTTCAGTAGAAATGGGGTCTTGCTCTTGCTGAGGCTGGCCTCGAACTATCTTCCTGCCTTGGCCTCCCGGAGTGCTAGGATTACAGGCATGAGCCACCATGCCCAGCCCTTATCTTTCTTGATTTTGACCTACTACCAAAATTTATTAGAGGCCAAGTTTGGACCAGTTGCAGTAAAACATAAAAACATGTTACCAGCATGTTTTCACCAGTAGGGTTGGAACACCAAACTATCAGCACGCTCTTTAAAACATTGGCCTGGTATTGTCATTGTGTTTGACCCTTTCCTAGCAAACCTTTGATTACTAGCATGCTAAGAAAAAGCAAAATCAGTAGCATCCTTGTTCTTTTTTGCTCTCCTTTGAGGGTGTGGCCTAGGAAATTTCTGTCTACTCACTCTTCAGTCCTCGGTTGAAATGTCTTCTGCCATGGGCAGCTTTTCTTAAATTCTCGTTCCCTTCTCTCCCAGCTTCATACACTGGATTTGGTGCCCCCAAAATGTGCTTTCATGGCAGCCTGTGCTGCTTTTGTGCTCTAATATTTACTGCACTTCGTACCATTGCTTGTTTAATTATTTATCTTTGTAAGCTTCATGAAGCCAGGGACCTGTCTACCTTACTATTGTCCCTAAATGGGGCCTAGCATAGCAGTCACTCAATTATTTATTGCATGGCTTAATTAGATAATGTGGCCTAGATCAGCTGCCCCATTTCATTTCTTTATACCAATCTCATCCTTCCTTTGAGCCCTTCCTTTCACCTTTCCTGGAAGAGAGATATGAATTTAAAAAGAATCTATTTTCATCTGTGCATTTTAATTTTGTCCTTTAGTTTTAATTATGTACATTTGTTGAATATTAGATTTACTTTTCCTTTCTAGCATTGAAACTCTTTTTGTTTTTTCAGGCAGGAACTTGATTTGGTTTTCTAAAGGGAAGATAGAATTTGAGTAACTTGGTTAGAGGGCTGTTCCCAAAGGGCACAAAGCTGAGCATTAACCCCTGAGTTAGATCAGGGATGTCTGAATCCTATTCGAGGTGTTTGCCGTAGGGTTTAGGCACTTGAACAAGTAAACTAGTACTGAAGCCAGTGAACTGATCTTACTAATTCTATCCTTATGTTTAGCTATGATCTTTGAGTTATAAATTCCTGGTGCATGCATAGATTCTCATGTAAGACTGAAATTATTTCAAGTATTTTGGGCTTTAAGAAGAAGCGCATTACAATTTTATCTCTGACACACTACAGTTACTTGTTTATTGTTTCCCGAAAGAAGAAATAGGAATATTTGGGTGCTCCTGGAAGGGAGTGTATTGTGACTTGTGGCCTCTCTGTGATTTTCTTGTTCTGATCTCAGGTGCCCTTGTGCATCGACTCTTCCAATTTTGCTGTGATCGAAGCTGGGTTAAAGTGCTGCCAAGGGAAGTGCATTGTCAATAGCATCAGTCTGAAGGAGGGAGAGGGGGACTTCTTGGAGAAGGCCAGGAAGATTAAGAAGTTTGGAGCTGCTGTGGTGGTCATGGCTTTTGATGAAGAAGGGCAGGTGAGTGACTTGTTTTGGCCCAGCTCCATTGCATTACCCGGGTTAGATAGCAGTGGGAGCTAAGGAAGTCTGAAACAGCTGTGTTTATATATACACATACATAATATCTGTATGCAGTCATGCCTCACTTAATGACGGGGATATGTTCTGAGAAATAAATCATTGGGAGATTTCATCATTGTGTACATCATAGAGTGTACTTACACAAACCTAGACAGCAGAGCCTACCACACACTTAGGTTATATGATATAGCCTATTGTTCCTAGGCTACAAACCTATACAGCATGTTACTCTACTGAATACCGTAGACATTGGTAATACAATGGTAAGTATTTGTGTATCTAAACGGACAATGTACAATAAAAATACAGTGTTTTAATCTTTTGGGACCACTATCCTACATACAATCCATCATTGACCTTAATGTTAGTATATAGCACACGGCTGTGCAGGAAAATTTAATACGTAATAAAGTCTTTACATCAATGGAGAAAGGTTGAATTATTCAATAAATACTATCGGGATAACTCGCTATGCATTTGAAAGAAAATAAAGTTAGAGCCCCATTTCTTACCATATTCAAAAATAAAGTCTACATTGATTAAAGACCTAAATGTAAAAAAACAAAATTCTATTTTTTTTCTTCTCTTACCAAATTGTGAAAATTCTAAAGAATATATAGGAAAATATTGATCTAACTTGGGATGTGAAAGATCTTGCTAATTCAAGAGACCAGAAAGAAAACTGACAGAGCTGTCCACATGAAAATGTAAAACTTTGAGGATCTGAAAGTCAGCTGATTAAAAAACAATTTTTTTTAATGTAAAACTTTGTGTAGTGAAAGACATGGTACTATTTGCAACATAGCAGTGGGTCAGTATCCCTAATATGCAAAGAGTTTCTATAAATTTGAAAGCAAAACATACCAATCAACCCAATAGAAGAATGGACAAAGAAAACGAGTAACTTATAGAAAAAGAAATATTAATAACAAACAGCCAGTAAACCTATGAGAAAATACTAAATGTTGTAAGGATTAAAAAAGTAAAGCAACAATGAGATTAGTTCCTTTATCAGATAGATAAAAAACTAAATATTGATAAACAGCAACTCTCATACTGTCTCTGTCATGGAATCAGGATGGGGCACTTGGGAAGCTTCAAATGTGATGATAGTGCAACTGGATGATACACTGATTATTGTATTGTTATGTTTTATACCTCCTGTAACTTTTATACATATATTGTACCTATGCAATATTTAATCTAAAACAATTTTTAAAAATCAGTTTCATATGAGTAAGCCTCTCTGTTCTTTTAATAGGTTGAATATGTAAGGGTATGTGTTCATATTCACGGTAGCATTGTGGTAGCAAAAAGTTGAGAACACTTTAAATGTCCACTACTAGGGGAATGCTTCTAATCTTGGTACATGCTGCACAGAATATTGTGTAGTGGTCAAAAAGAATGAGGTGATGGAACCATGTCTTCAATATTTTGAAAGGTGTTGCTGCTGAGACTTCATGTTAAAAAAATATATGTTTAAAGGTGAAAAAAGGCTTGGCATGGTGGCTCATGCCTATTATACTAGCACTTTGGGAGGTAGAGGCAGAAGGGTCGCTAGAGGCCAAGAGTTCAAGAGCAGCCTGGGCAACAGCAAGACCCCATCTCTACGAAAAATAAGAAAAATTAACCAAGCATGGTGGCCCACACCGGTAGTCCCAGCTATGCAGGAGGCTGAGGCAGGAGGATTGCGTGAACCCAGAAGTTTTGAGGTTGCAGTGAGCTGTGATGACACCACTGCACTCTAGACTGGGCAAAAGAGAGAAACCCTGTCTCATTAAAAAAAAGTGACATGATCCCAACTTTATTTAATTAAAAAAATGTGTATATGGATATATGTGTATCTACATAAGCAGAGAAAAAAGTTTTGTGGTTGTCAGCTGAGGGGTGGGGATGGTCTCAGATGGCGACATAGTGACAATTAACAAGTGGTGAAATTACGTGTACTTTTTCTTTCCTTTCTGTTTTTTTGTATTTTTGAGATAAAATTGCTTGAAACAAAAGCATTATTTTGTACAAAAGGTACATTTTTTTGTTGTTTTTTTTGAGTCAGAGTCTCACTCTGTTGCCTGGGCTAGAGTACCATGGCGTCAACCTAGCTCACAGCAACCTCAAATTCCTGGGCTCAGGCAATCCTCCTGCCTCAGCCTCCCGAGTAGCTGGGACTACAGGCACGCGCCACCATGCCCGGCTCATTTTTTTCTATATATTTTTAGTTGGCCAATTAATTTCTTTCTATTTTTAGTAGAGACGGGGTCTCGCTCTTGCTCAGGCTGGTTTCCAACTCCTGACGTTGAGCGATCCTCCCGCCTTGGCCTCCAGAGTGCTAGGATTACAGGCATGAGCCACTGCAACCGGCCAAAAGGTACTTTTTTATCATTAACAAAAATTCAAATGATCCAGAAGAATGCAAAAGAGAGATCATTCTGATCACTAATGTGTATTGAACCTTAACTCATACAAAGCAAGCACACAACATACATTAAATCTGTCTTTCCTCCTAGCATATAAACTTTGGGTATATGTGCTTGTTATTTATTTATTTTTGAGACAGAGTCTCACTCTGTTGCCCATGCTAGAGTGCTATGGCATCAGCCTAGCTCACAGCAACCTCAAACTCCTGGGCTCAAGCAGTCCTCCTGCCTCAGCCTCCCGAGTAGCTGGGACTACAGGCATGCGCCACCATGCCCGGCTAATTTTTTCTGTATATTTTTAGTTGTCTAGCTAATTTCTTTCTATTTTTAGTAGAGATGGGGTCTCCCTCTTGCTCAGGCTGGTCTGGAACTCCTGAGCTCAAATGATCCACGTGCCTCGGCCTCCCAGAGTGCTAGGATTACGGGTGTGAGCCACCACGCCCGGCCTAGGTCCTGTTCTCATCTGTGAGGAGATAACAGAGAATAAAACCTAGTGCCTGTGCTTGTGTGATTTACATTCTTAGGGAAAAAGGGAACAATAACTATAAATATAAGTGTATGTATATATGTAGCTAATAAACGATGTGTGTGTCAATGGTGTTGAGTAACGAGGAGGGAAAAGAAGAAGACGGGGGATTGGGAGTGCTGGGGTGGGGACACTATTTCATGTAGGCTGGTTTGGGAAGGCCTCCTGGATAAGGTGACATTTTAGAAGAAGCCTGAAGGCAATGAGGCAGTGAGCAATGTGAAAACTCCAGGGAAGGGTTCTGGGCAGAGGAAGCCTTGAAGTAGATACATGCTGATCATGTCTGGAAACCAGCAGGGAGGCCAGGGTAGCTGGAGCAGAGGAGGGAGGAGGAGATTGGAGGATGCGAGGTTGGAAGGGTGGCAGGTCAGATAGTGTAGGGCCTTGTAGACCATTGTTAACACGTTTGCTTAACAGAAGCTGGGACACTGCCGAAGGGTTTTGAGTAGAGGAGTAAAGGTGAACTGATTTATGTTTTAAACTCTCTGGTTCTTTGTGGAGAATGGTCTGTTAGGGACAAAGCAGGACTATCAGAGTTGATCACTATAATTCAGATGAGACATGGTGATGGTGAGGGCCAAGGTGGAGGCAATAGAGGATGTTAAAAGTCACATATATATATACGCACGCACACACACACTTTTTTTTTTTTTTGAGACAGAGTCTCACTCTGTAGCCCAGTTAGAGTGCTGTGGCATCATCATAGCTCACTGCAACCTCAAACTCCTGGGCTCAAGTGATCCTCCTGCCTCAGCTCCCTAGTAGCTGGGACTGTAGGCACACATCACCACGCCTGGCTAATTTTTCTATTTTGAGTAGAGATGGGGTCTGGCTATTACTCAGGCTGGTCTTGAACTCCTGAGCTCAAGCGATTATAGCTGTGAGACACTGTGCCTGGCCAGCGGGATTTGCCTTCACATTGGGTATGGGTTGTGAAAGAAAGAGGAGTCAGTGATAATTTCAGGATTTGTTGGCCTGGGCAATTGAAAGGGTGGAGCTATTGAGGTAGAAAGGCCTATTAGAGAAGCAGATTTGGGGTGGGGGAAGGATAAGTTTGGGTTTGGACATAGTATGTTTGTGGTGGGCATGTTGAGTGTGCAGATAGATGAGTCTGGCTTTCATGGGCAAAGTCTGGCTTGGAGATAGGATTCCTTTGTCTGGGAATTATTTGTACACAGATGGTGTTTAAAATAGTGAGACTGACTGAGCTCACCAAAGGAATGACTATAGAGAAAAAGTCCTAGGACTGAATCTTGGAGCTGCAGTGCTTAGTGGCTGGGGAGAAGAGGAGACACCATCAGAAGGATTTGGGAAGAAACAGTCTGTTTGGTATGAGGGAAGACAGAAGAGAGAGTTCACTTAGAATCCAAGTGAAGAACAAGTTTCAAAGAGAAGGGCATGATCAGCTATTTAAAGAAGTGTGGGCAGATCAAATAAGATGAGACCAAGAATTTACCATTGGATTTAGAAATAGGGTCATTTGTGATCTTGCTGTACAGTTTCCAAGGAGAGGAAAGCTTTGTTGGAGAGGGTTCAAGAGAGAATAGGAGAAGAATAGAAGTGGCAAGTATAGGCAACTTTTTTGAGGAGTTTTGCCATAAAGGGGAGCAAAGAAATAGAGTAGAAACCCAGGGAGGGGAATATGAGGTTAAGAAAGGATGTGTGTGTTTGTGTATGTGTGTTTGTATATATAGATGATGTGGCAACGTGTTTCTGTAAGCTGATGGAAATGATCTGGCAGAGAGAGGGAGGGAGGGAGGAATTGAAGCGCAAGAGAAAGGGGGCCTTTGCTAGATTCATGACCTTGTGAGCTGACAGAGGTGGCAATCACTGTGTGAGTGGAGGGGTGGCTTTAGATCAGGAGCAGACAGTTTGCTCACCGTGCAGGAAAGAAGACAGGATAAAGAGTGGAGATCTGCAGGCACGCTCCCAATGTGCTGGTGGGAGTCTATCATTGTTTCCGTTTTCTCAGTGAAGTTGGAAGCAAGGTCAACTCTGAGAGCAAGAATGGAATGTTGTATGCCTCGCTGCAGATCTGTGATGCTTAATCTGATGTGCAGAGCAGAAACACCAACAGGGAAGGGCAGTCACTGTTAGAACTTTTTTTTTTTTTTTTTTTTAAGTGACTGAGTCATGCTATGTTGCCCAGGCTGGAGTGCAGTGGCTATTCACAGGAACGATCCTACTACTGATCAGCACGGCAGTTTTGACCTGCTCTGTTTCCGCCCTGGGCCGGTTCACCCCTCCTTAGGCAATCTAGCAGTCCCCGCCCTCCAGGGAGGTCACTATATTGATGCCGAACTTAGTGCAGACACCAAACGTAGCGCACTACAGCCCAGAACTCCTGGGCTCAAGCGATCCTCCTGCCTCAGCCTCCCGAGCAGCTGGGACTACAGGCACGTGCCACCATGCCCAGCTATTTTTTCTTTTTTATTATTGATAGGGTCTGGCTCTTGCTCAGGCTGGTCTCAAACTCACTGGCCTCAAGCAATCTTCCCGCCTCCCAAAGTGCTAGGATTATACTGTGAGGCACCATGCTGGGCCACTGCTAGAGGTCTTAAAAAAAAAATACACACCCTTGGACTCTAGCCCTTGAGTTTCTGACTCATTTGGTCTGGCATGAGGCTGGCTTCAGTAATTTTAAAGCCTTAGAGGTGATTCTCCTGTGTATTCTGGTTGAAAACCACCAGCAGAGGTTATCTCATTTAGTCCTCAGAGCAACCTCCAGGCGTGGTTGTCATTCCATTGTACAGTGAGCCAGAGTCCTATGTCTAGGACATGGTGGAACCAGGTTCTCACCCTTGGTCTGCCTGGTTTGAAGACTGGTGCAGTGTTCACCTCATATTTTGTTTATTGGCACTGCTTAAGGGCTTGTTTTTGTTTAAGAACAAGTGTTCCCAATTTAGATCTGAATGTGACCATAAATAAAAAGTAGTAAAGGTAGGAAAAAATTCTTTACTTTGCTAGTTATAAAAGAAAGACAAATTAGAGCAATATTTAGGTAATGTTTTATTGTTATACTGAATTAGTAAAAGTAAATTTAAAAATGATCAAACTCTGCGCAGGTACAGCTGGGAAAAAACAGAAACCTCATTTGTTGTAGAGTATGGTGTAAACTGGTATAGTCCTTTGAAAGACAGTATCTATCATAATTGAAATGCTTTTTTTGTTTGATAATTTTTGATAATGTGAGTTTTCTTAGAAATATAAATATCACATATAGCAGAATAGAGTATATTAGTTTTTGTTTGCATATATGTAGACTATATAAAAGAATAATCAACATTATCCTATGAATGCATCTATTATATATAGCACATTTTCCTGTGATAAAATGATTTGAAAATAAATTTTCAATTTATGGAGAAAATTAATCCCCATTGGGATATTGATTAGAATTAATCCTAATCTAGAAAATAATGAAGATTAGTATCTTGCCAATATTCAGATTTGTCATTGAGGAACATGGAATGTCTTTCCAAGTACTCATTCAATGGAGTTTTATAGTTTTCCTTAAATCGGAAATATAAGATCATTCCTAGGTATTTTGTGTTGTTGCTTTGTTTTTTTGTTGTGATTGGCTTATTTTTCCATCGGTAAATATTTTTTCTTTGGTAGTGATTAGTGATTTTTAGATTCTTATTTCATAACCAGCCTCTTTATTGAACTTAGAGAAACTGACAATGTTTTTCAGTTGAGTATCTTGGATTTTCAAGTAGGATGTAGACTGTAGTAATATTAATAGTTCTAGGAGATTGAAGTTGATACTTTTTAGTTTTCCCTTGATTTTTACCTTGCAGAAGGTAATTGACCCAGGCCTAGGAGTAGATTCTCAAATTTTTTCCTCTGACTTTCTCTGAACTTTGTGGAAATCTGACATTTATTTCTGCATTTTAAGGGCCTCCTTTTTAGTGGCTGCAGGTAGGTCACCACTCCCTGCGTAAGATTACATGATTGAATATTTCTATTTCGGGGCCTTTCCCTATAAGATGGATTATATTTTAAATTCTTTGCTTATTAGAAAGAGACATACCCAGATCACCTTCAGAGATGGAGTTTTATGGCAGGGATATGAGGAATATAAGGCCTCTAAACCACTGTTATCCCTAAGACCTCCAAGCCTGGGATGTCCAATTGTCCCCCAGGAATAAGAATACAGCATGTAGTAGGCCTAAGTCCCAAGCTTGGTGTCCCAGCTCCCCAGCATGCTCCTGGCATTCGTTTGTCTAAAAGAGAATTGAGTAGGTTCAGTTTGCCCCTGTTAGGATATGGTATAACTTCATTCAGGCCTTAATATTTGACATTAAGTAGCATCTTTCTGCAAACAGCATCTATCTGTAGAGTCTAGAGAAAACCACCATGGAGCCCTGGGTCATGATGATGATTATGCAGATGAGTCTGGGTTGTGGCTTCCTTATCAGCTGTGTCACCATGATCACTATAAACCATTGGCTCTCCACTGGGGCTGATTTTGCTGCTACAGGAGACATTCGGCAAAGTCTAGGGAGATGTTTTTATTGACACGACTGTGGTGGGGTGAAGAGTGCTGCTTACATCTAGTAGGTAGAGGACAGGAATGCTGCTAAAAATCCCCAGCAAAGACTTACTGGGCGGGGTAACCCTGTTCTTAAGCCAGAGCAGCGTCTTTATCTGCCCCTCCTTCTCTCTGATGTGGCAGCCCGTGGAGAAAGGGCAAGCGTGGTTTTGCATCGTAAGTGTCCTGTGTCAGGTCCTGGGCTGTGACACTGAGGACCAATGAGTGCTGGTAGGGGGCTCAGCTCCTTGTGGGGTTCAGCTGCTTTCGGGTTGTGATAAAAGTGGGAGGAAGACCCGACGAGGCAGGAGAATCCAGGGCGGTTGGATTCCTGGAAGGTAGGAAAAGCAGGGGAAGAGTTCAGATTTAGGGCCACGTTATTAAAAGGAAGGCAAAGCTAGCGCATAGTTTATAGGTCTTATCGATATATTTTTGGGTGTTGGTTTAAAATATGTCTCTAGTCAGTAAATCAGTCTTTCTGCTGTTCCTATGAGCTGTCCGTTCCTACCGCGTCCCCCTCTGTACTCCATGCTTGGAGCCACCGAAGCCCATTTGTCCTCTGTTCTGTCCGGGGATTGATACATGGGTTAAGAATTTCCCTGTCTTTCTTCCTTCTCACTCCCCACAGAACTTTCGTCTCCTCCTAGAGGATGACATTTGAAACAACCTTGTCTTCTTTGAAAGTCCAGAAGTTTTCATGGTGGCCCCTGTGGTTCCTGGATCACAAATGAGACCCTTGGTTCCTCCCCAGCATTAGCTGTACAGAGATCGCCTCAGTCTTGTTTCCATGCTGTCTGAAACCCTGCCCATTTCCTCCTCGACCCTGGGTTCTTGGCGTCCAGATTCTGCCTCGAGTATGAGCTCTGCCTGGGCCTCGCCTGAGCGTATTTTGACCAGGAAGCGTTCCGCGTTGGCTTTGCATTTCTCATGACCCCGGCTCAGTGCTCCTCTCTGTTCCTCTGACCTGGGCAGGATCTCAGCTGTCTTCATCTCATGCCTTCTCTTCTGCCCTCGTGATGACCGCTCCCTCTGCCCAGGCTCCAGGTTTCCTAACACTTGCCTTTGACTGCTTTATGCACAGGTTTGCCACGGTGCAGAATTCCATTCAAAAGATTTCCGAACTGTCTTTTCCCATGGTTGCTCTTGGAAACTTCCCTTTCTCTA